>CAUYPK010020863.1:0-25741 GCA_963574355.1 Loris lydekkerianus | reverse complement strand
GCTCCATTCTGTTACTGAGGGATTCTACTGTGTTTCTCAGATCTTTGAGGGATGCAACTTCTTGTCTCAATGATTCAAAATCTTTGGTCATTTGCTCTTTGAATCTGTTGAATTCTTGAGATAACTTTTGGAATTCTAATTTGATCTTATTTGCTATCCAGATCCTGAACTCAATTTCTGACATTTCAGCTATTTGTGCATGGGATCTTGTGCTGTTTCTGCCCCATTGATCCTTAGGGGAGTTGATCTACTCTGATTATTCATATTGCCAGAGTTTTTCTGTTGATTTTTCCTCATGATTGTTTTTCACTGTTGCCTCTGGCCGTCCTCAGAGTTGGGGAGGTTTCTCTCCAAGATTGGACCCCAGCGGGATCACTCTGTTTCTGCTGGATCTTTGTAGGGAGTGACCCTGTGTAGTTCCTCTGGGGCTGCTCTAGCTAGGGAGTTCTGGTTGCGGTAGCAGCTCTGTTGTGTGACACACCTGGATCCAGCAATAGGGCTGGGGTGGTGTGCACGGTTCTGGCGCCCACTGACTTTGACACAGAGAGCCCAAGGCTCTAGCAGTCTCTGGCCAGGAGAAGGGCTTTGCGCAGAGGCAGGGAGGGCTCCAGAGGGCACGCAGCTACCAGAGTCCCTGGCCAGATGAACGGGCTAGTGTGGAGGCTGGGAGGACACAGGAGGGAGGACACAGGGTTGCGTGGCTCCCACAGTTCCTAGTCAGGGAATGTGGAGGCCCGGTGGGTGGAGGTCACCGGTTGGGGGTCACTGCACAGCTCTTATGAAGGTCTGAGCAACGCCAAGCCCAGGAGTTTGAGGTTGCTATGAGCTGTGACATCACGGCACTCTACCCAGAGCAACAGCCCAAGGCTCCAGTGTGCCAAAACCGTCTCACTCTGCCCCTAAGGATTAAGACTGTAAGGCAGCTCACTCCTCGCCTTTAGGCTGCTCAGTTACTAGGTTACTTTATCCCGCCTGATCCTTGCTCTGGGACCCTGAGGGTGGAGCTTGCCGGGGCAGTTCTTTCACAATGGCTTCCTGTGCCCAGCTCAGTGGCTCAGTTTGGAGCCACAGACAATGCCCCAAGTTCTCCACACTCCTGCTCAAGCTCTCCCCAAGGCAGTTCAACTGAGTGCCAAGTCCAATTACACCAAAACAGTTCACAGGTAAGGCTTTTTCGGTTTGCAGTCTCACTGCCGCTTGTACTCATGGTTGCCAGCGTGATTAGGTCGATCGAACACTCACAACCACTTGCCAGTTCTCCACTGTTTTTGTCCTCCTCTTGGGGTCCAGAAGTCCCTTGCTGGCTCCCTGTATTCTCAAAGGGATGATTATAGGCAGATCCCACCAGCCAGAGATGCCTGGAGTCCTGTCTCCCCAGACTTGCTGTGCCTAGTTTCAGGGAAGCTGTTACTCAGCCGCCATCTTTAATCCTACCCTTCCCCCTATTCTTAGGTTATAACTGGGTTATAGCTTTCATATGAAAGCCATAAATTAGTTTCATAGTAGGGCTGAGTACATTGGATACTTCTTCTTCCATTCTTGAGATACTTTACTAAGAAGAATATGTTCCAACTCCATCCATGTAAACATGAAAGAGGTAAAGTCTCCATCTTTCTTTAAGGCTGCATAATAGTCCATGGTGTACATATACCACAATTTATTAATCCATTCATGGATTGATGGGCACTTGGGCTTTTTCCATGATTTAGCAATTATGAATTGGGCTGCAGTAAACATTCTGGCACAAATATCTTTGTTATAATGTGATTTTTGGTCTTCTGGGTATATACCTAATAGAGGAATTACCGGATTGAATGGCAGATCTATTTTTTTTTCTCTAAGTGTTCTCCAAACATCTTTCCAAAAAGAATGTATTAATTTGCATTCCCACCAGCAGTGTAGAAGTGTTTCCTTTTCTCCACATCCAGGCCAACATCTCTGGTCTTAGGATTTTGTGATATGGGCTAATCTTAATGGAGTTAGATGATATCTCAAAGTAGTTTTGATTTGCATTTCTCTGATGATTAAAGATGATGGGCATTTTTTCATATGTCTGTAGGCCATGCACTTGTCTTTTTCAGAGAAGTTTCTCTTCGAGTCCTTTTCCCAGCCTGCGATGGGATCACTTGTTCTTTTCTTAATATGTTTGAGTTCTCTGTGGTTACTGGGTGTTAAACCTTTGTCAGAGACATAACCTTCAAATGTCTTCTCCCATTCTGAGGACTGTCTGCTTGCTTTACTTACTGTGTTCTTGGCTGTGCAGAAGCTTTTTAGTTTGATCAGGTCCCAGTAGTGTATTTTTTAAGCTGTTGCAATTGCCCAGACCAATTCAATGAAGATTCAATTCTCTTCATAAAATACTGGCCAGGACCGATTTCTTCAAGGGTTTTTACTGCACTCTCTTCTAGTATTTTTATAGTCTCATGTCTTAAGTTTAAATCTTTAATCTAGTGACAGTCTATCTTACTTAATAGTGAAAGGTGTGGGTTCAGTTTCAGTCTTCTAAAGGTTGCCAGCAGTTCACCCAGCATCATTTTTTAAATAGGGAATCTTTTCCCCACTGAATGTTTTTAATTGGTTTGTCAAAGATAAAATAATGATAAGTAGCTAATTCATCTCTTGGTTCTCTATTCTGCTGCAGACATCTACTTCTCTGTTTTTCTGCCAGTACCATGCTGTTTTGATCACTGTCGATTTATAGTATAGTCTGAGGTGTGGTAGAGTGATTCCTCCTGCTTTGTTTTTATTTCTGAGTAATGTCTAGGCTATTTGAGGTTTTTTCTGATTCCATATAAAATGAAGTATTATTTTCTCAAGATCTTCAAAGTATGACAGTGGAGCTTTAATAGGGATTGCGTTAAAAATGTATATTATTTTGGGTAGTATGGACATTTTAACAATGTTAATTCTTCCCAGCCATAATAATGGTATGTTTTTCCATTTGTTAACATTTTCAGCTATTTCTTTTCTTAGAGTTTCATAGTTCTTTTCATAAAGATCTTTCATGTCCTTTGTTAGATAAACTCCCAAATATTTCATCTTCTTTGGCACTACTTTGAAAGGAATAGAGTTCTTAACTGTTTTTTCAGCTTGACTATTGTTGGTGTATATAAAAGCTACTGATTTATGAATGTTGATTTTGTAATCTGAGATGCTGCTGTAATCCTTGATCACTTCTAAGAGTTTTGTAGTAGAATCCCTGGTGTTTTCCAGGTATATAATCATATCATCTGTGAAGACCAAAAGTTTGATATCTTCTGACTGTATGTGGATACCCTTGATCACCTTTTCTTCCCTAATTGCGATGGCTAAATCTTCCATTACAATGTTAAAGAGCAGTGGAGACAATGGGCAGCCTTGTTTGGTTCCTGATCTGAATGGAAATGATTTCAGTTTAACTGCATTGAATACGATATTGGCTGTTGGTTTGCTGTAGATGGCCTCTATCAGTTTAAGGAATGCCCCTTCTATACCAATTTTCTTGAGTGTTCTGATCATGAAGGGATGCTGGATATTATCAACAGCTTTTTCTTTATCAATGGAGAGAATCATATGGTCTTTGTTTTTTAAATTGGTTTATATGCTAAATTATACTTATTGATTTACATATATTAAGCCTGAGATCCTGGGATAAAACCATCTTGGCCATGATGTATAATTTGTTTGATGTGTTGCTGGATTCTGTTTGTTAGGCTCTTGTTGAATATTTTTGCATCTATGTTCATTAGTGATAGTGGTCTATAATTTTCTTTTCTTGTTGGGTCTTTTTCTGGCTTAGGGATCAGGGTGATGTTTGCTTCATACTGCGTGTTGGGTAGTCATCCTTCTTTTTCTACATTATGGAACAGGGTGAGTAATATAGGTACTAATTCCTCTTTAAAGGTTTGGTAGAATTCTGATGTGAAGCCATCTGGTCCCGGGTTTTTCTTTTTAGGGAGATTTTGTATGGTTGATGCTATTTCGGAACTTGATACTGGCCTGTTCAACATTTCCACTTGATTCTGTCTAAGTCTTAGAAGGTGACGTGCTTCCAAGTATTGGTCAATTTCCTTCAGATTTTCATATTTATGAGAATAAACTTTCTTGTAATATTCATTAAGGATTTTTTGAATTTCTGAGGAGTCTGTTGTTATTTCGTCTTTGTCATTTCTGATTAATGACATTAGAGATTTTATTCTTTTTTCTCTGATTAGGTTAGCCAAAGGTTTATCTATTTTATTGACCTTTTCAAAAAACCAAATTTTTGATTTATTGATCTGTTGTGTAATTCTTTTGTATTCAATTTCATTTAATTCTGGTCTAATTTTGGTTATTTCTTTTTTTTCTACTGGGTTTAGGGTTGGAATGTTTTTCCTTTTCCAGTTGCTTAAGTTGTCCCATTAATTTGTCAACTTCCTCTCTTTCTATTCTCTTGAGTAAGCTTGCAGTGCTATACATTTCCCTCTTAGAACTGCTTTTGCTTTATCCCAGAGGTTCTGATAATTCCTATCTTAATTGTAGTTTTGTTCCAAAAATTTGGCAGTTTCCTTCTTAATCTCATCTCTGACCCAGCTATCATTCAGCATAAGGTTATTTAACTTCTATGTTTTTGTGTGAGTATGCAGATTCCTGTTGTTACTGAGTTCAACTTTTATTCCATAGTGGTCTGAGACGATGCAAGGAATAATTTCTATTCCTTTAAATTTGCTGAGGTTAGACTTGTGACCTAAGATGTTATCGATTTTGGAGTATGTTCCGTTGGCTGATGAGAAGTATGTGTATTCACTTTTGTTCAGATGAAATGTTCTGTAGATGTCTGCTAAATCCAAATGTTGGATGGTTAGGTTTAAATCTAAAATTTCTTTGCTCACCTGCTTCTTGGAGGATCTATCCTACAGTGCCAAAGGAGTGTTAAAATCTCCAACTATTATGAAGCTGGAGGAAATCAAGTTGCTCATGTCTGTTAGAGTTTCTCTTATAAATTGAGGTGCGTTCTGGTTGGGTGCATAAATATTCATAATTAAAATCTCATCATATTGAGTATTACCCTTAACAAATATGAAGTGACCATTCTTATCCTTCCTTACTTTTGTTGGGTTAAAGCCTATTGTGTCTGCAAATGGAATTGCAACACCTGCTTTTTTCTGATTACCATTTGCCTAAAATACGGATGACCGTCCTTTCACCCCAAGTCTATATTTATCTTTTAAGGTAAGATGTGACTCTTGTGTGCAGCAAACACCTAGCCTTAGTTTTTATATCCAGTCAGCTAACCTGTGCCTCTTTAGAGGACAGTTTAAGCCATTCACATAAATGGAGAATATTGATAAGTCTGGTTAAATTTTGCATATTGAGTTTTTCGAAAATCCAGTGACAATTTTAATCCTTTTGCCAGTGTGGAAGTTGGAGTTTGATCAAAAGTTTTTCAGTGAGTTTAGTTTTGTAGTAGAGAATTGAGCTCATCATTATGGAGGATAGGTCTGAGAATATCCTGAGGAGCTGGTTTGGTTATGGCAAATTACTTCAACATATGAATGTCATTAAAGTATTTAACTTCTCCATCATAAAAGAAACTCAGTTTAGCTGGATACAGGATCTGGGGTTGAAAGTTATTTTGCTTTAGGAGATTAAAAGTCGATGACCACTCTCTTCTGGCTTGAAAAGTTTCAGCAGAGAGATCTGCAGTCATTCTAATATTCTTCCCTTTGTAGGTAATGGATTTCTTAAGTCTGGCTGCTTTCAGAATTTTTTCCTTCATATTAACTTTAGTGAAGTTAATTATGATATGCCTGGGGGATGTCTTATTCAGATTGAGTCGTCCTGGGGATCTGAAACTGTCTGCTATCTGAATTTCAGAATCTCTTGGCATGTCTGGAAAATTCTCTTTCATCATTTCATGAAGAAGGGCCTCTGTGCCTTATGAGGCCACTTCATCACCTTCAAAGAGTCCAGTGAGGCAAATATTAGCCTTCTTTGAATTATCCCAGAGCTCTTTGAGATAATGATCCATTTTTGCTCTCCATTTCTATTCCTCTTTGAGAGTTTGGGAGTGTTCAAAGGCTTTGTCTTCCATGTCAGAAATCCTTTCTTCTGCTTGCTCCACTTTGTTACTGAGGGATTCTACTATATTTTTCAGATGTTTGAGGGCTGCAATTTCTTGCATCAGTGCGTCAAAATCTTTGGTGCTTTTGTCTTTAAATTCATTAAATTCTTGAGAAAACTTTTGAATTTCTCCTCGAATTTCAAATTCAGACTTTTGAATTGCTCCTCTTATTTCTAATTCCACATTTTCTTCTATTCTATTAATCTTGTTTGCAATCCAAATTCTGAATTCGATTTCTGACATCTCAGCCAGCTGTTTATGAATGAGATCTTCAGTTTCATGTGCCATATCTTTCCTTGTGGGAGGTTGATCTATTCTGGTTATTCATGTGACCAGAGTTTTTATGCTGATTCCGCCCCATGATTGTTTTACACCATTTGATTTTTCCCCTGGAGCTTTGTTGAGGACCTGTACAGTGCTATGGCCTGAGAAACTGGGGACCTGTTTGGTGTGGTGGGGCTAAGTGGTTCTGTCTAATTTTTAGGTGGTCTCTGTTCAACCCTAGTGAAACAGTTACTCTGGGATGAAGTCTCAGCTGTGGAGAAATACCAGCAATTAAGTCGCCTCACACCCCATAGGCAACAATTGGAAAAGGAAAATCAAACCTTCCTACAACCACACACCCAGGGCACCACTTGAATAGTCTTTTGGCGATTGGCTCAGTTCAAAAAGTCCAAATCAATTGTCTCAGTCAGCACCTCTCTCAGGTGGGAGAGTTTAAAGGTCTCTGGCAACTGAATCACAGGGGTCTGGTGACAACTCAGATATCGCTTCCTTCAGTGCTCTTCAGAGTCAAGAGGACCCAACCAGCAAATGGATTAGTCTTGGAAAGTTGATGCCTCCTTCCCACCTTGCCCCTTGTTTCACTCAGTCACTGATAGCACACCAGTTGCCTCTAGTGAACAGATATTCCAGGGGTTGGCTCTTGCCTGAATCATAAGGAAATCTATTTATGCTCAGCCAGTCCACTGCACTCTGCCTCTATCCAGCAGTGGGAAGGTGAGGCCTGACAACCTCGGGTACTTGATGGAGGCTGGGGGGTATTCTCAGTTCTAGGCCTGCCCCTGATTGATGTTACTGACAGAAGAGAAGGGAACAACTTGCGGGAATTTGTTTCTGACCCTGCTAAATTCCCCTGGAGAAGAGAAGCTGTTTTGCGTTCCCAGAGCCTGCGCCTCAGGCCCTATCTTTGCTCCTGTAGGTTTGTATTTGTTTAACTGTCAGTTCTAGCCCCCTTCTTCCTCTGTCTATAGGCTGACAATCCCCCGAAGTCTGAGTGTGTCTTAGGCTCAGTAAAACCCTCCTCTGGGTCAGCCCCACCCTGCGAACTTCCCAGCTCTGCATGTGTGTTTCTAGTCCCTGTGCTCCAGCCAGGGCGGTACTACCTCAGGCAAACCCTTTACTCACAGGGCCTGCATTTCCATCCCAGATACGTTCCACGGTGGTTGCCACCTGAGAAGATGCCCGGCCTCCTCTGGTTGCCCAGAGAAACAGAGGGTGTGACTCCGGAATATCTGGGGGTGAGCTCTATTGTTGCCAAAAAGTCTGCTGCTCTGTGCCTCAGGGCACCACCACTCCGGCATGGTTCCCTCTCAGCCAACTGTCCTCTCCTTACTCCCGTTCTGCAGAATCAGCACCAACTATTTGCAGTCCAGGCCCTATCCACACCCCTCGAGAAATCACCCAAGAATCTGGACTCCTGGGGGACAGGCCTCTAGACCTCAGAGTGAAAGTGGAGGGGAGTGCCAGGAGCTCAGAACTGCAGGTAGAGAATATATACAGTTCTGTACAGTTTTATGCCTGGCAGTAGAACTCCGTGGCACCCTAGTAGGAGAGGTAGGTCCAGTTTTTAGAGTATCTCTACTGTGGAGTGTAATAGGAGGACCTTTGAACTCTGCTCATTTGTGGGGCACTCCAAGCCGTTCTCAGGGGGGAGGCGACTCCCGTTCTCTTAGTGATGGATTTTTGTACCTTTTGTTTGTATCCTTGGTGTCACAGCTCACCTCCGTGGGGTTGATGTGCGCTCTTCAACCTTCCCTCTTGGTGCAGCTCTAATCCACCAGGTTACTTGCTAAATTTCTGTCCTTTAACTCTTCTTCTGTATGGGAGCCTCTGTGGAAAGCTGGCTTCAGTCAGCCATCTTGTCTGCACCTCCAAAAAATCACTTTAAATGCGAATGTTCAAAAGACACTTGTTAAAATAGATCAAAATAAAAGACAAAAAAGAAGATCCAATTATATGTTGTCTACAAGAGTCCAAGTTTAAAGACCAGATAAATTAAAAGTAAAGAGATGGTGAAAGGTTACATGATGGTAATAGCATCCACACCAAAGACTTAGTACCTATATTAATTTCAGACAAACCATATCTCAGAATAAGGATAATTATGAGGGATAAAATGCATAATGGTAAAGGGGTCAACTTTCAAAGAATGCATAACATGCTTAATGTAACACCTCAGACCCACGTATGCCCCTAACAACAGAGTATCAAAATATTAACACAGGAGGCAAAAACTAAGAGAACTGCAAGAAAAAACAGACAAATATATTTTCATAGTTAGAGGTCTTTTTTCTTTTCTTTACATTTCCTTTCCTTTCCTCCAAATTTCCATCTGCTCACATAGTTGGAGACATAAACACCCATCATTAGTTGATAGATGTAGTAGTCAAAAAAAATCAATAAGGATATAGTTGAACTGAACAGCACCATTAGTCAACTGGATGTAATTAACACTTATAGAATGACAGCAGAATATACATTTTTCTCAACATCACTTTTTTTCAACTACATATAGGACATTCACCAAGATAGAACACATTTGAAACCACAAACACATGTTAACAAATATAAAGGAATACAAATCATACAAAGTATGCTGTTATACCACAATGGAATTAAAGTAGAAATCAATAACAGAGAGAGAGCTATAAATAACCCAAAATAATTGGAAATTAAACAACATACGTAAATAACATGAGTTGAAGAAGTTCCAACAGATTTTACAAGATTTTAAAACTCAATAAAAATGAAAACACAATTTGCCAAAACTGTGGATTGAGTAAAAAAAAAAAAAAAAAAAAAGTGCTTCAAGGGAAATATCTCCCATGGGATGTACATAACAGTCAAAAGACCTAAAAATTAATCATCTATGTTTCCACCTTAGGAAACTAGAAAAAAATAGCAAACATTATCCTAGGTATGTAGAAGAAAATAAACAATAAAGATTAGAGCAGAAATTGATGAAATTGAAAACAGAAAATCAATGAAATCAAAAGCTGGTTCTTTAAGAAGATCAATAAATTGATAAACTTCTAGCCAGTCTAAGAAAAAAGAGATAAGATTCGAATTACTAGTTGTAGAAATAAATAGAAACAAATAGAATCAACAAAAATGCCTGCTGAAACTAATAAGTGATTACATAGCAAGTTCGTAGGATACAAGGTTATTAATGTGCAAAAGGGCATCACTTTTCTGTCTACCAAGAATAAATAAGTAGAATTTAAAATGTAAAATGTAATACTGGTTGGCCCGTGGCTCACAACTATAATACCAGCACTTTGGGAAGCAAAGGAAAGAGGATTGCCTGAGTCCAGAAGTTCAAAACCAGCCTGGGCAACATAGCAAGATCCTGTCTCTAAAAATAAATAAAATAAAATAAATAAATAAATAAATAGCAGTGTGTCGTGGCACACTCTTATAGTGCTAGCTACTGAGGAGGCTGAGGCATGAGGATTACTTGAGCCCAGGAATTTGAGGTTACAGTGAGCTAGCACATGTCACTGCTCTCCAGGCTGAGTGACATTGCAAGATCCTGCCTTATAAAAATAAAACAAACAAAAAAACTTACATGACAACATATACACTATCATCCCCCCAAATGAAATAGTTATAAATCTAACAGAATATGTATAAGATCTATGTGAAGAAAAACTTCAAAAATCTGAAAAGAGAAATCAAAAAAAGATCTAAATAAATGGAGAAATAGTCTATGTTTATGGTTAGGAAGACTTAGTATTGTTAAAATGTCAGTTCTTTCCAACTTGATCTTTAGATTCCAATCAATCCAAATGAAAATCCTGTCAGCCACTTGTACATATTAATGTAAAGCTGCTTCTAAGGTTTATATTGCTGGGCAGAGAACCAACAACAGTCAACACAATATTGGAGAAGAATGAAGTTAGAGGACTGGTAATCCCCTACTTCAAGATTTAATATAAAGCTACAGTAATCAATACAGTGAGATGTTTGAGAAAGAATAGACATACAGATCAGTGGGACAGATTAGAGAGACCAGAAATAGTCAAGTGATTTTTTTTTAGAGACAGAGTCTCACTTTATCACCCTCAGTAGAGTGCTATGGTGTCACAGTTCACAGCAACCTCCAACTCTTGGGCTTAGGCAATTCTCTTGCCTCAGACTCCCAAGTAGCTAGGACTACAGGCACCTGCTACAACGCCTGGCTATATTTTGTTGTTGTTGTTGTTGTTGTTGTTGCAGTTTGGCTGGAGCAGGTTCAAATCTGCCACCCTTGGTATATGAGGCCAGTGCCCCACCCACTGAGCCATAGTCACTGCCCAAGTCAACTTATTATTAACAAAGGAGCAAAGGCAAGTCAACAGAGAAAGGATAATGTTTTCAGGCAATGGTACTGGAACGACTAACTGCACATTCACAGCAAAACAAAATCAAATCTACACACAGACCTCAAATATTTCACAAAAAAATAACTCAAAATGGATCATAGACCTAAATGCCAAATGTAATAGTATACAACTTCTAGAATAGCACAGTGACCTTGTGGTCGTCATTAATCTCATAGCCACATGATGTCTCATGTAATATACTACAATGGGGTTTACAAGACAGAAGAAAACCAAAATATCAGGGGACTCAGAACTCCTCCCCCATGTCCACCCTCATTGACAACAAAAGCTATTAATTAAAGACTGTACTTTGCTGCGCTGACAGAGGGGGCACTTTTTAACTAGGAATCTTATAAAAATATAGTAGTCTCCGCCACCCCTTATCCACAGTTTTACCTTCTGTCGTCTCAGTTACTTAAGGTCAACAATGGCTTGAAAATACTAAATTATTAAATATTTACTTATGAAAATTCCCCAAGTAAACAATTCATAAGTTTTAAATTGCACACTGCTCTGAGCGGCAAGATGAAATCTCCTGCAGTTCTGCTTTGTCCTGGCTGAGACATGAATCATCCTTTCAGCCAGGGTCTCCTACCGTCCATGAGTCCACTTAGTAGCTGCCTCAGTTATCAGAATGACTGTGGCAGCATCAGAGTGCTTGTGTTCAAGTCACCCTTATTTTACTTAATAATGACCCCAGGCTGCAAGAATAGTGATGCTGGCAATCCTTAAGTGAAAAGGTGACAGTCACCTTTTTAGTGGCATCCTTAAAGATGTCATCCTTTAAGCAAAAAGGTGACAGTTCTTGACTTAATATAAAGCTTCTCAACCTTCCTAATGCTGTGATGTATTTTCATTGCTAAAAAAGGGATTGCAACCCACAGGTTGAGAACTGCTGCTTTACTAAGAAGAATGTATTTCAACTCCATCCAGGTTAATACAAAAGATGTGAAGTCACCGTCTTTTTATGACTGGACAGTATTCCCTGATGTGCATGTACCACAATTTGTTAATCCACTCCTGAGTTGATGGGCATTTAGGTTGTTTCCATGTCTTGGCAATTGTAAATTGAGTTGCAATAAAGCATCTAGTGCAAATGTCCTTATGAAGCAATGTTTATTTGAAAAGGTAAGAAAAAAAGATCATATGCTGAAGTGGCTAAGGTCTACAGTAAGAACAAATATTCTATTTGTGAAATTGTGAAGAAAGAAAAGGAAATCCATGCTAGTTTTGCTGTCATGCCTCACACTGCAATAGTTACAGCCACAGTGCATGATGTGTGCTTAGATAACATGGAAAGGCATTATATTTGTGGGTGGAAGATGTGAAAAGAAATGTATTCGGATCAATAGCAATTACATTCAGTACTATCTGCTGATCCAGGCGTCCACTGAGGGTCTTGGAATGTATCTCTGTCCAAGGGACTACTATAGCCAAATTTCCAAGACATAACCAGATGAAAGCAGACAAAGGTATACAAAATTCTCTCATGAAGGAAATAGAAAACGAGACTACTTCAGCTGATGAACACTGCCTCCACCCACCACACATACACCATGCACACACAAAAGCCATGTGAAGGAGAAGTAAGATCCCAAACTGGGAAAATTGATCTTGGACACTTTGGACACTTGAAAGTATTAGATTTTTTAAATTAAAAAAAAAAAAAAAAACAACTCAAGAACTTAAGCAAAAAGATCAAATAAGATTAAAAAGACATGAGAAATAGTCTGACATCAGACTCCCTTAAAACAACATATGGAGGAATGAAATAGCTTTTTAAAAATTCTTAAGGAAAATGCACTTAAGTTTCTTCCATGTAATCAAGGATTTTATTTGTGTCAAAGATATTCTTTACTTATCAATCTGTAAGAAAATAGTTTTAAACATGCTAGAATTCAGAGAATTTTGTAACCATAAAGGCTCCTTTAAGAATCTCCTGGGGTAATCATCTCAACCAAAAATGACTGAAGAAACTTTTGCAAAAGGGTTGAAAGATTGAATCAATAAAATATATTATGCATAATTGGAGCCAGGTTTCTCAATGTTGGAGAGAGGAATTAAAATATAGAAAGGGGGAAGGCCAAAGGAACCCTATAATTGTTATAGTGAATGGAGGTTTAGCATGACTAATTCCATTTTTGCTTTTGATCCCCAGTGGCAATATCCCTGAGGTTAAAATAATCTGCTTAGCTCTGTATATATAAGCCAGCTAATGATAGGAGAAACATAATTTGCCTGTAGAAGAAAAATGATATCTCCCAGGGAGATAAGAAAAGTATGCACATAAATAACAATGTTATGTTAAAGATTTATAGGAAGCCCGCTGACCAAGGACAAAGAAGTTTCACAACCTCCTCAGGTGCTTGCCAGAGCTCAAATGGTGGTCCCCCTCTTGATGGGGAACCTTCTCTTCCCTCTTCCTTTAACATAGAAAGAAGCCTGAAGTTTACATTAACTTAAGATGGTCCACCATCTTCTTGGTTTGCTAGCTTTTCAAATAAACGTTGCTGCATAAGGACATTTGCACTAGATTCTTATCTCAATTTACAATTGCCAAGCCGTGGAAACAACCTAAATGCTCATCAACTCAGGAGTGGATTAACAAATTGTGGTACGGGCCCATCATGGAATACTGTTCAGCCATAAAAAAGATGGTGACTTCACATCTTTTATATTAAACTGGATGGAGTTGAAATACATTCTTCTTAGTAAAGCAGCAGTTCTCAACCTGTGGGTTGCAATCCCTTTGTAACAATGAAAATACATCGCGGCATTAGGAAGGTTGAGAACCACTGTAGTAAAGTATCACAAGAGTGGAAAAGCAATTATCCAATGTACTCAATACTAATATGAAGCCGGTAGGCAATCTGATGCGTGCCCACATAGGAGAAAAACTCATTTCAATCCAATTTGGGGGGAGTGGGAAGGAAGGAGGGGGAGAGGGCAAGGGGGTGGGTGCTCTCACTGAATGGGCATGGAGTGGGGGTGTTTGGCACACTTTTTGTGTATGGGACATAACCACAAGAGGGACTCTACCTAACAGAATCAAATATTTTGACCTGATTGGTGGTACCCTCACATTAACCTGAAATAAATTTACTTAAGAAAAAAAATAAATAAATAAATAAAAGTTGCTTTCTTCATCCCAATACCTTTTTGTTAACTTGTGAGCTATTGAGCAATGAGCTGTGTGATTGACAAGTGAACTTGCTTACCTAGTGTCGGACTGGGATTGGAATTATTAGTATAAACCCTTAGCGCTATCTACCGAGTGGCCCTGGGAGCACTAGCATCCCAGTGGCAGAGCACCTGTAGCATTCCCATCCAGTTTTCTTAACACCATTCTCCACAGAAATAATCTAGGACTCTGAGAAACATTTTTTTCCTAGGACTAAGATGGGATTATGTATGAGATGAGCTTTGAACATTCTGCAGGGACCAAGACCTTTGGCCTCTTCAAGTTTTACTGAAAAATAACGCTCACCATAGGTTAGTAAGAGAAAAGGCACGCAATTTTTTTTTTTTAACTGCGGGCATGGGGAGAATCACAAGAGTGATTGCCTAATATCCTGATGAGGTCCAGAAGCTTATATATCCTCTTGAGAGTACTAAATGGGGGCTTGGATCCTAGTAAAAAAAGTTTATAAAAGGGGGAGAATAAGAATTTTATTGTTTGGCAATAAATGATTACCTGGGAGAATAATTAGATCAGGAACAGAATTTAACTTGTGCATAGTTTTCTTTGTAATTTAAATAATCCTTGGAGACAGTGGTTATATTATGAAATGGTCTGTTCAGGTGCGGTTACATTCTTGGTCTTCTTTCCCCTTGATGAATGAGATAACAGAGAGAGAACAAGGACAACCTCCATGGGTGCCTCCTGTCTTTGTGTAGATGTAGGAAAGTCTCTAAGACTTTTTAATTCAAAATATTTATTACACCATGGAGACATGTTTTGGAGTGAAATTCCCCGTGCTCCCTCAGTCTTATGCCAGAAAGTAAGACAATGCTCGAAAAATGATGGGATCATGGCAAAATGAGTTGGGAACCAGCCTGAAGTTGCTCCCACTGACCAAATTTGGGATAATTTGACAACGTAAATCAATGCTAGTGATGGACTATAACTTACAGATTAAAGTAAGAAATAATGAGCCCATACTATTATAAATAAATCAATGAACGAATAAAGGGGGAAAAGGTTTTTCTTACAGCAGAATCTCATTTAACAAGTACAAAAGGAATGACAGTGTCAGTTTGGCACTTGTCTGTCCTTGGTTCTGGGTGTGCTCTTGACTGAAGAATGGCCAGGCACACCAAAGGCAAGGCAAGCATGAAATGAAGTTTATTGAGGAAGGGCAAGATAGGTTTACAGAGTGCTGGCATGATACCTTCACCACAGATGACAAATAGGTCCCCGATCGTAAAAAGAGGCCCCGATTATGTGTTTGCTAATATCTGGATTGGGCTTTCCTTGTGGTCCAATGTCACCAGTCACCATCGAACTACTCTGATGGAAAGCTGATGACATGACAATTAAACTACTCCAGGTCACTCTCCAGATGCTATTGTGCCAGGGCTGCCTGGCCCCAGGGCTGGGGAATGCCCAGATTGTCAGAGCAGTCCTCCTTCTCCCAGGCACGGCAGTTGCTCGGGTTGGGATCAGGGTGGGGCAGCACCAAGTCGGATGCTTGCTCTTGTCCTTCTTCCCCAGATGTGGTAATTGCTCAAGGCAGCACCAAGACAGTGCACCTGCCTTTGTCCCTAGAAGAGATCACTCACTATCTACCTAATAATAGAATTAAAAAATCTATTTGGCAATTATTATATTAATAAGTGATTCAGGCAAGAATCATCAATAGATACTAAAACTAGTGGGGTAAAAGTTTGATGACTTATAGAATGTATACTAGAATATTTAAATATTTAAATATTCTATAAATAAATATGTAAACTTTACAAAGTCTCATATCATCTTTTCACATATATTAATTACAAAGGGACAACTAGAACTCTCACCTGGAAAACCCTGACTACCATCTTCTTAATTAGTAATCAAAGTTAACATAATCATGATAATGTACCTCCTAATATAAAACAGGAAAATGCATCACTTATATGGTATTCATGATATCAATTGGGTAAGTTGAATCTACTCATACAAAACATCATAAAATCCTAACTGAGGGGCATTGTACTCAATACCTGGCCTGTATTCTTCAAAGCGCTAAGATTATGAGTAATCTTAAATCCTTACTTAAATCCTCTACCTTTACTTACTCATATCAAAGCGCTAGGATTATGAGTAATCTTAAATCCTCTACTTAAATCCTTTACCTTTACTTACTCATATCAAAGTGCTAAGATATGAGTAAGTACAGGTAAAGGAACTTACTCTGATTTTAAAAGACTAAAGGGACTTACATAGCGAGTGAATGGAATTTGTGAGATGGAATGTTCTTTTGTTAATTTGAGAATGAAGACTTCAAATTTTGTTAATTTGAATGAAGACTTAGATTAGCTGATAGTATTGTGCCAATGTTAATTTCCTGCTTCTAATCATTGTACTGTCCCTGTTTTAAAGAAACACACAATGAAGTATTTAGTGATAAAAGGGTGTCATGTCTGCATCTTATTCTCAAATGGTTCAGAAACAAGTAGTTTTATATATTGATGGGGCACAATTAAGCAAATGCAGTGAAGTGTTAACGCACTGCTGGATGACAAGTATACAGAAATTCTTTTCCTTGTATCTCTTCAGTAAGTCTGAAATTATGTTAACATTAGAAATTGCTAGTGTTGGCGGCACCTGTGGCTCAAAGGGGTAGGGCGCCGACCGCATATGCCGGAGGTAGTGGTTCAAACCCAGCCACAGCCAAAACAAAACTAAAAAAAAAAAGAAAAAAAAGGAATTGTTAGTGTTATTATTTGCAGATGCTATGGCTATATAGAAAATCTAAAATATGTACTTTGTATGTAAACTATTAAAAGTAATAACTGAATTTACCCAACTCACCTCACACATACAATTTTTAAAAATCAGTTATACCAGCTACAAATAGAGAAGAAATTTTAAATATTATGCTATTACAAATATTGTAAATATATCGTATGCTTAGAGATAAAGGCAACAAAAAGATGTATAAGGTCTTTTTCCTGCAAACTACAAAACACCACAGAGAGAAATTAAACATCTAAATAAATAGTAGAAAACACTTACCTACAAATTGATCTAAAGGTTTGACATAATTTCAATAAAATGCCTGATACCTTTCTTTTAAGGAACATGATAAGTTTATACTAAAATTTATATGGAAATGCAGAAAAGCAAGGATATCCAAGGAAATCTTGAAGAACAAGAGTGGATGAACAAGAGATATAGAGACCTCTTATGGAGTGGTAAGTAATTCAGGGTGGTATAAAAACAAACATAGAAAAGTAAACCAAAGGAAAAGAATAGGGTTAGGGTTCCATAAAGAGAACCAAATATGTATGTATGCTCACCTAATTTATGACCCAACATGACACTACAAACACAGGAGGGAAAGGAGAATCTTATTGAAAAATAATGCTGGGTCAATTTGAATAATGTATGGGGAAAAATAGCTCTTGATACCGACCCCCACTTAACTGTCAATTCTAAATGACTGCAGATACATACGTATAACTGTAAGGCAAGGTAATTCTCCTTTAGAGCTCAGTCTTAAATCCAAACTCTTTGACCTCATGGAATGTTCTTTTTAATAATGGCATTTCCTATGAGCCTTAAGAGATACCATATATGAAAAATGAAAACAAATATTAGCAAGGAAAATATAAAAGAAGTTCATACAAAGAATAATTAAAATATTAATAGAATAGGGATAGTGAAATTTAAAACCTAAAAGAGTGATTTCCTTTAACTGAACAGGTGGTCTTTTGAAAGAATGCTTTTCCTATCTAGTTATAATGAATTGTTTACCCTGAATAATCTGTTGTTTACATTTGTTCTAGGTTTTGTTCCTAAAACTTTCCCTCCCTGTCCCTTAGCTCTCCCTTCTTCTCCCCTTCTCTCTCTCCCCCTCCTTCTAATAACTTCATTGAGTGCTTTGCATCATAAGTAAAGAACAGAGAGTTGACTGGGCATGGTGTCTTGGCACCTATAATCCCAGCACTCTGAGAAGCTGAGGTAGGAGGATTGCTTGAGGCCAGGAGTTTGAAATCAGCCTCAGCAACACAATGAGACTCCCCCGGCCCCCCTGTACTAAAGAATACAAAAATTAGCTGAGCATGGGGCAAACACCTATAGTCCCAGCTACTGTGCAGGCTGAAGTAGGAAAATCACTTGAGTCCAGGAGTTTGAGGCTGCAGTAAGGTGTGAGTGTACCACTGCACTTCAGCCTTGAACAACAGAGCAAGATCTTGTCTCTAAAAGGGAAAAAAGAAAAACAACTATTTTTACTATAAACTATCCACAAGGTTGGGAAACATAAAATAAACTTATACTCAAACTGTATATTGTTTTATTTCAAAATAATATGTTCCATAAGTTTTCAGGTGAAATACTCCTATATTTAAAACATCAGATCTAATTGCTAATCTGAAAAAAGTATAACAGGAAAATATTATTATACTTTTTTAGATTAATGATCAGATTTTTTTTTATTGAACTTACAGATAAAAGGTATCAGAATAATGAAGAATAGTATATTGCTCATACTATTCTCCAGAGTTGACCTACTTTTCATAGACTGAACATGTACTCAGTGGAAGACTGACCTTTATGTATTGACCACTTCTGTAAGTTGTATCTCAACCACTTGGACAGTGACACACAATATTAATTTACCCTCTGTAACTTAAACACTTGAGTCCACTCTACACCCATAGTTAGAAGGTGTAGACTTTGCCCCTTAGTTGTATTATTTTTTCTTTAGTATACATTCTTTTGTCATGTTTTATTATTACCACATTAAACCTAATGTTCTATTGTTAATCAAGTGTTGTAGATTTTTTTCAATGTGAAAGACTGGTCTGAATTGTAGGTACATGCTACAATTACTGAAAAATGTATATAGCTGACATTGAAAGAAAAGGTTGATAGTCTATATTTTCTGGAAAACAGCAGCCAAAAAAAGATGACAGAATATTTCGGTGTTAGCAAGACCACAGTCAGCAATATCCAAAAATGTAAACATGAGTGCTTGGAGAGCTATGGCAAGGAAAGCAGAGACCTACATCAGATGAGGAGGAAAACTTCCCTCCATGAAGTCAGTGAAGCCACGTTAAGCTAATTCAAACAAATGAGGACAGTTAACGCCCAAGTCCTCAAGCCAGTGATCTGAGAAGTTGCTAAAAAATATGCACGGGAATTCAGGATGGCAGATTTCCAAGCATTAAGTGGTTGGCTCAAGAAATTTAGGTCGAAATAAAAGATCTCCCAGAAAGTCTTATGTGGTGAATCCAGTAGAAGTTGTGCACCAGAATGTTCATTGCAGCCCAATTCATAATTGCTAAGTCATGGAAGAAGCCCAAGTGCCCATCAACACATGAATGCATTTATAAATTGTGGTATATGTACACCATGGAATATTATGCAGCTTAAAGAAAGATGGAGACTTTACCTCTTTTATATTTACATGGATGGAGCTAGAACATATTCTTCTTAGTAAAGTATCTCAAGAATGGAAGAAAAAGTATCTAATGTACTCAGCCCTACTATGAAACCCATATATAATCACCCACACTTCCATATGAAAGCTATAACCCAACTACAGCCCAAGATGAAGGGGGAAGATGAGGGGAAGAGAGGGGATGGGGGAGGGCGGGTAATTGGTCCAACCACACCTGTCAAATCTACTAAGTGTAGAGTGTAAATGTCATAACACAATAATTAAGAAAATGCAGTGAAGGCTATGTTAACCAGTTTGTTGTATTTCAAATCATATATAAAACCAGCAAATTGTACCCCATAAATGCATTATTGTACACAGCTATGATTTAAGGAGGAGGAAGAGGAGGAGGAGGAGGAGGAGGAGGAGGAGGAGGAGGAGGAGAAGTTGTAGAAGAGTTCATCAAAAAGTTCTAGAAGAAAAAGTATCCAATGTACTCAGCCCTACTATGAAGCTAAATTATAGCTTTCACATGAAGGCTATAACCCAACTATAGCACAAGACTATGGGGAAAGGGCCATGGAAGGGGAAGGGAGGGGGCAGGTTTGGGTGGAGGGAGGATAATGGGTGGGGCCACATCTATGGTGCATCTTAGAATGGGTACAGGTGATTGCACTAATGTACACGGCTATGATTTAACAATAAAAAAATAAATAAATAAAACAATAAAAAGTTCTGGACTTTGCTGGAAACTTCAAAGATGATATCTTTAACACTGACAAGTGTGGTCTCTTTTTCACAGTGACGCCTAATAGGAGCCTTGTCGCAAAAGGTGACCAATGTTAAGAGCAGAAAACTTTGCAAAGCGTATTTCACAGTTCTGTTTTGTGCTAGCTCAACCGAAGAGAAACTAAAGCCCTTGGTGATTGGTATATTGTCAAAGCCATGCACAATTGAAGAGCCTAAAGCCTGCACACCTCCTTCATCCTTGGAGATCAAATAGATGTGGATGGATGAGGGATGTAGTGAAGGGGTAGAAACTGAGAAATTAACAAGAAGAAATGGTCTATTCTATTGACAGTAGATAATTGTCCTGGGCACTTGCAGGTGAATCATCTCACAAACACGACACTAAAATTTCTGCCTCCAAACACTACCTCAAAAATCCAACCTCTTGACCAAGCCATTTTTAAAACATTTAAAGTGCACTACCAAGCCAAGCTCCTGCAGTGGGTCATTGCTAAAACACAAACCTGCCTTTGGAAGCAACTTTATGTGTTATATCAGTTAACGCTCTGGATGCTGTCCTCTGGGTCAGTTGTGCTTAGAATAAAGTTCAGCCACAGATGATACAGACGCATTCGAAAAAGTTGGATCTGTCACAACCCAAGATGATGTTATTTTGGCCCCATCAGACAGACAGTCCATCTCCCATGGCAGAATTAGAAGGAGATTTTGAAGGTTTTGTCATAATGGATGATGAAGTGTCAACCTGTAATGAACCTGACTCAGAAGCAATTTTCCAAGTGATATTGACCAAGGTACAGGCCAGTGTAAAAGAGCATGAAGCAGCTGATGAAGTGGAAGAAGCAAGTGAGGATGACACAGAAATTGCAAAGTCTCCAAAAGAAGAGAATGTCAGTGCATGACGCAATGGTACATTTCACAACTATTAAGAGAAGAGTATAATTGTGATAGATGTGTTAATCAGTCAGTGCATGTTAGCATTTCATACTGTATATCAAATCAGTACACTGAACCCCCAAAATGCATCATTGTACACAATTCTGATTTAATAATAAAAAAAAGTTAAAAAAAAAGAATGTCAGGCATCAGATAAGCAGTTGAAATCATTTACTGTGAAAAACTGCCCCAGGTATGCTGAATGGTGAGAGTGCTTTCTCTATTTAAGTTTTTAATAAGAATAAGGAACAGACTAAGACTAACTCTTTTTTCAGAAAGAATGATTAAACCATGAGAAAACAGTAAATGTATTGATTTTGTACGATCCTGTATTGATTGTGTATGATTTCATATGATACTGTTTGATAAAAACTGTACAGGAAAGTAAAGTACATGTACCTATCAGTACAGGAGGTTTAGTTCTTTATGTTAACCACCTATGTATGTGGACCAGTTTGTCACAGTCCCCTGGTTGGTCTCCTTACAGATATTCTACTGTATTTGACAAAGCAACCAATAACTCTTAACAAACGAACTGATCCCAGGTGTGACCTTTGTGGCCACCTTGTACAGAACAGTTTTCAACACTTACCTGCACTTTTCTATGTCACTGAGCAGCAACATGCAAACAACTTAAGACTGCACTGGTGTGTGGTTAGTGCCAATCTTACTGAACGGTTCTCATTGCTCTTTGTCTTGCTGGTTTACCACACAAAGGTTGTAAAAATCTCTCAGTTTCATCCTGTAGCTTTGGTAGTTAGTTCTTCCTGGAAATCCAGTACCTGTTGCTTTAGCCTTCTTGTCAATTCCGTGATCCGCTTAATACTCTTACTACATGACTCCCTTCTTAGTTAGAGCAGATTTTGTTCTCTGTAACTGAACAATCAGCACAGTAATCCTTTTAAAACAAAAGCGTTCGTGTTAATTGGATTCAAATAATGACTTCTTAGGCTGGACTTGGAAACAGTCATCAGAATGAGTAATTCTCATGTATTTTAATTACTTTTTGTGTTGTTTATTCAGTACAACATTTAAGGGCTCACTTATATATTTGATATTTGGGATAAAGATATGATCTCATTGAGATATGAGATATTTCTGCTCTCAGAGTCCCTCTCACTTCAATAGTTTCCCTTCTCCAGCGGGGCCGCTAAACCCTGACTCAACCATGTTTTCATGGTCCATCCTGAAAGTCTTCAATTTCTTTCCTCACCTAACTTAGATTCTACTACCCATAACTAATTTCTCTCCTGATCTTTCTTCCTCTGAATGCTCCTGAAAAGTTTCCAAACCTCAGTTATATCCAACTATTCCCTTACTTACAGTGCCTCTCTGTGCTGCCATGGATTAGAATCCTTGGAGTATCTTTAAAAGTTGGCTAGACCCTTTAAAAGTTGATCCCAGACTGGTTCAATCAGGGGAGGAGAGGTCTTGAGACATTAGTAAATTTTAGGATCATCCCAGGGGAAACTAATGTGCAGCTAGAGTGGAGAATCACTGGCCTAATTTATGTCTGTATCCAAATCGCAGAAAATGGCAGAAGAAAACCTCTCAATTATCTTGACTCTTTCACTGGAAACTTATGGCCAGTGAGCACTCATTGTCCAATTCTTCAAGATGACTTTCACTTCTTTCCTCACCTGCTTCCCTTCCTTAATCTCTGCTGATAAACTTATTTTACTAAGAAAATAATAGCAAAAATTGTTGCACATTTTGTGCTAAATAAATGTGAACATATTTTGTACCTTCAAGTGTATGAACTCATTGAGTCTTCTTAAGTCTCTGAATTAGATGGCACAAAAGAACTCTGTCCTCAAAATGAGAGAACCAAGAGGCAGAAAAGTTACTTGCCCAAAATCACACAGCCAGCACTTCAAATTTGCATTTGAATCCAGAATTCACCTGTCTCCCACATGAAAAAAACAATCTCTCACCAGGTGCTGAAACAAAGAAAGAACTACCTTTGTTTCCTTCTCTCATATTTACCAAACTGTATTTCTACCCTAGTCCTCTGCTTTCTCTTCTTTTACAAGGGAAAACTCCTTACATTCCTGGTTGTGCGTTCCATCTCATTTCACACAATCAAGGACTTGTGACCTGTGATAATCCCCTTGCCTTTAAGCATAATCAGCCCCCCACCCCCAAGGCCCGGATCATTCCCATCAGACTGTAAACATGTTCTAATACCTACTCTCAAAATAGTTCAGGTTTTCCAAGAAGTTAGACATGCCAAAAATGTAGCAGTTGAGGAACTGTCAGATTATAATGCAAAATTGACCCCTGTGAAAGGGAGAAGCAACAGGGGAAAGGAGGGAGGGATGGAGAGATGGAGGGTAAAAGGGAGGGAGGGAGAGGGAGAGGCTGCTTTGCAACTCTGAAAAAGCCAAATGTGGGCAAGGCCAATGGGGAACCTTCAAGCCAGTCACAAGAGTCCTATGCCATGTAGGGACTCGCTTGGTCTTGGCTGAGAGCAGTCTGTGGAAGGTGTGCCCTGGGCGTGAATGAGCCAGGAAGGATTTCAGACCACAGCAGCTGGGACCCTTAGGCAATCATGTTCCTCCTCACAGAAGATTTGAAAGGCACATTTCTATGGTCGCCACACCTTTCTTAAGTCGTTATTGATTCTATGGTCTCTTCCAAATACTCCATTTATCCGCTCCCCTTTCCAGGAAAAAAAATCTGAAACAGAGTTGCTTAGGTGTGTCGCTTCTATTTCCATGTTACATTCTCTCTTTAACCATCTCCAACTGGGGTTTGTCTTTCCCTTTTCACGGTTTCTGTAACCATTTCTCTATTCTCCAATAGTACTAGACTGTTTAGTTAGAAATGTGGCTGCCCAGAATAAAGGCTATCGGGCATCACCTGTTTTGTTGCCCTTTGCTTTATTGTACTTCACAGATAACATGTTTTTTACAAATTGAGGGCTTGTAGCAATGCTGTGTCCAGCAATTCTATCAAACCATTTTCCAACAGCATGTGCTCACTTCCCGTCTCTGTGTCATATTTGAGTAATTCTCACCATATTTCAAACTTTTTCAATGATACTATGTCAGTAACAGTGATCTAGGATTAGAGATCCTTTCTGTTACTATTGTAGTTTGTTTCGGGGTACCACAAACTGTGCCTTTATAGGACGGCAAACTTAATAAATGTCCTGTGTGTCCTGACTGCTCTACTGAGTGGCTGTTCCCCCATCACCTTTCCTCTCCTTCAGCCTCCCTATTTCCACAACAATATTAAAATTAGACCAATAATCACCCTACAATGGCCTCTAAGTCTTCTAGCGAAAGGAAGAGTCCTACATCTCTCACTTTAAGTCCAAAGCTACAAATGGTGACGCTTAGTGAGGAAGGCACGTTGAAAGTTAAGATGGGCTAAATGCCAGGCCTCACACTTAGCCAGGTTGTGAATGCAAAGGAAAAGTTTTTGAAGGAAATTAAAAGTGCTACTTTAGTGAACACATGAACGATATAAAGTGAAACGGACTTATTGCTGATATGAAGAAAATGTGTAATGGTCTAGACAGACCAAACCAGCCACAACTTTCCTGTAAGCCAGGGCCTAATCCAGAGCAAGGCTCTAACTCTCTTCAATTCTACAAAGCCTAAGACAGGAGAGGAGGCTGCAGAAGAAAAGTTAGAAGCTAGCCGAGGTTGGTTCATGAGATTTAAGGAAAGGGCTGTCTCCATAAGGAGAATAAAAATCTTAAGACCACACCAACTCCTTATGCAAAAGGAAGGTCAAGCCTAAAGTCTGAATCAGAAAATGTCCCCTTCCAAACGAATAACTGTTAGTAAAGTTATACATTAGCCAGATCCCCACAGATCATTCATAAGGAAATTCTTTACTGGCCTCTCATAAATAAATATTTGTCTATTGTAACTTTAGGTCTGCAGGCTACGTGTAGCCCCTAACACTAACTTTTGTTCATACCCACAGTGGTAATGTTGATTGTAAGTTTATCTTCCCAGATGCAGAACGGAGGCAAGAGGGGGTCAATCATTTCTCTACCCACACAGAGACATCTGCAAAATCGATTCTTCCTTTATTCTCCTTTCTCTTCAAACATTCACCTCATCCCATGTAAAATGTAGATTTACTGAGCAGTAACTAGAACCTCACAAGAATGTAACCATGGCCTCAGTGCACACACCTCCTTCTTTTCTTTCTGTGTTCCCTCTCCCCTTCAACACTGAGTTCCCGAATCCCTCTTCAGAGACTGCAGGTCACAGATGCTTTTATAGTTTGTGCTTCTCCCAGGCACAGCCTCAAACTTTGGCTTAATAAACCTCCATTGACTGAGATCTTTGGCTCAGTCACTTATTTTGGATTGTAAATAATGTAAAATTACAAGGCAAAGCAGCAAGTGCTGAGGTAGAAGAAGCTGGAAAGAGTTATAAGGGAGACCTAGCTAAGGTGAAGGTGGCTCAGATTTTCTTTTTTTTTTTTTTTATTATAGATAAAAATATGCACCATAGATGTGGCCCCACCCATTACCCTCCCTCCACCCAAACCTCCCCCCTCCCCTCCCCTTCCTTGGTCCTTTCCTCATAGACTTGTGGTATAGTTGGGTTATAGCCTTCATGTGAAAGCTATAGTTTAGCTTCATAGTAGGGCTGAGTACATTGGATACTTTTGCTTCCATTCCTGGGATACTTTGCTAAGGAGAATATGTTCTAGCTCCGTCCATGTAAACATGAAAGAGGTAAAGTCTCCATCTTTCTTTAAGGCTGCATAGT
>CAUYPK010020862.1:0-44028 GCA_963574355.1 Loris lydekkerianus | reverse complement strand
TTCATGTTTACATGGATGGAGCTGGAACATATTCTCCTTAGCAAAGTATCCGAGGAATGGAGGAAAAAGTATCCAATGTACTCAGCCCTACTATAAAGCTAAACTATAGCTTTCACATGAAGGCTATAACCCAACTATACCACAAGACCATGGGAAAAGGACCAAGGAAGGGAAAGGGAGGGGGGAGGTTTGTGTGGAGGGAGGGTAATTGGTCAGGCCACATCTATGGTGCATATTTTTATCTATAATATAAAAATAAATAAATAAATAAATAAATAAAATTAAAAAATGATCGTAGCAAAGAGAATCTAGCTACATATCAAACAAATTATACACCATGACCAGGTGAGTTTCATCCCAGGGTCCTAAAGATGGTTTAAAATACATAAATCTATAAATATAATACATCTCATAACCAAAATAAAAAACAAAGACCATATGATTCTCTCAATTGATGCAGAAGAAGCTTTTGATAATATCTAGCATCCTTTCTTGAACAGAATGCTTAAGAAAATAGGTATAGAAGCAACATTTCTTAAACTGATAGAGACCATTTACAGCAAACCCACAGCCAATATTGCATTGAATGGAATAAAATTGAAATCATTTCCACTCAGATCAGGAACCAGACAAGGTTTCCCATTGTCTCCACTGCTTATTAACATTGTAATGGAAGTCATAGCCATCGCAATCAGGCAAGAGAAGGCAATCAATGGTATCCAAATAGGATCAGAGGAGATCAAACTGTCACTTTTTGCAGATGATATGATTATATATCTGGAAAACCCCAAGGACTCAAATACAAAACTCCTAGAAGTGATCAAGGAATAGAGAAGCATCTCAGGGTACAAAATCAATAGTCACAAATCTGTAGGCTTTATATATACCAACAATAGTCAAGGTGAAAAAACAATCAAGGACTCTATTCCCTTTACAATAGTGCCAAAGAAGATGAAATATCTGGGAATTTACCTAACAGAGGATGTGAAAGATCTCTATAAAGAGAAGTATGAAACTCTGAGAAAAGAAATAGCTAAAGATGTTAACAATTGAAAAAACATACCATGCTCATGGCTGGGAAGAATCAACATTGTTAAAATGACTATACTACCCAAAGCCATCTACAAATTTAATGCAATCCCTATTAAAGCACCTCCGTCATACTTTAAAGATCTGCAAAAATTAGTACTTCATTTTATATGGAAACAGAAAAAAACCTCCAATAACCAAGACATTACTCAGAAATAAAAACAAATCAGAAGGAATCACACTACCAGACTTCAGACTATACTATAAATCTATAGTGATCAAAACAGCATGGTACTGGCACAAAAATAGACAGCAAAATGTATGGAACAGAATTGAAAACCAAGAGATGAACCCAGACACTTATCATCATTTGATCTTTGATAAGCCTATCAAAAATATAAATTGGGGGAAAGATTCCCTATTTAACAAATGATGCTAGGTGAATTGGCTGGGGACTTGTAGAAGACTGAAACTGGACCCACACCTTTCACCTCTAACAAAAATTGACTCTCACTGGTTAAAGGACTTAAACTTAAGGCAGGAAACTATAAAAATTCTTGGAGAGAGTGCAGGGGAAACACTTGAAAAAATTGGTCTGGGAGAATACTTTATGAGGAGGACCCCCAGGCAATTGAAGCAAAATCAAAAATACATTACTGGGATCTGATCACACTAAAAAGCTTCTGCACTGCCAAGAACCCAGTAAGTAAAGCAAGTAGACAGCCCTTAGAATGGGAGAAGATTTTTGCAGGTTATATTTCCTACAAAGGTCTAATAACCGGAATCCACAGAAAACTCAAACTTATTAATCAGAAAAGAACAAGTGACCCTATTTCATTGTGGGCAAGAGACATGAACAGAAGCTTCTCTAAAGAAGACAGGTGCACAGTCCACAGACACATGAAAAAATGCTCATCATCTTTAATCATCAGAGAAACGCAAACCAAAACCACTTTGAAATATCATCTAACTCCAGTAAGATGAGCCTACATCACAAACTCCCCAACTTACAGATGTTGGCATGGATGTGGAGAAAAGGGAAGACTTCTGCACTGCTGGTGGGAATGCAAGCTAGTATGTTCCTTTTGGAAAGAAGTTTGGAGAACACTTAGGGATCTAAATGTACACCTGCCATTTGATCCTGCATTCCTCTACTAGGTGTATATCCAAAAGACCAAAAATCAATTGACAACAAATATATTTGCAGCATATTGTTCATTGCAGCTCAATTCATAATTGCCAAGTCATGGAAGAAGCCCAAGTGTCCATCAACCCATGAATGGATTAATAAATTATGTTATATGTATACCGTAATACAATTCAGCATTAAAAAAAAGATGGAGAATTTACCTCTTTTATGTTTACATGGATGGAACTGGAACATATTCTTCTTAGTAAAGTATCTCAGGAATTGGAAAAATATATATTCAATGTACTCAGCCCTACTATGAAACCAATTTATAATCACTCACACTTTCATATGAAAGATGAATCACAACTACAGCCCAGGATGAAGGACAGAGGGGAAGGGGGATAGGAAGGGAAGGGGGTGATTTGACAGGAGGAGGATTAATGGTGGGACCACAATTATGGAGCATATTGCAAGGGCACAAGTCAAATCTATCAAGTATAAAACACAAATGTCTTAACACTGTGATTAAGCAAATGAGGTGAAAGCTATGTTAATTAGTAGTATGTAAGCACTCCAATTTGTACAAATAATCAACACATTGAATCCCACAAAGGCATAAATGTATTCATGATCTATGTATATATGACTTAATAAAAAAAAGAATATAAACTCCATTGCAAGGCACAAAATAAATAAGTAAATAAAACACAAATATCCAACAACAACAACAAAAAACTGATATGGAGAACGTTTGAGTGGTCTGGATAGAAGATCCAACCAGCCACAGCATTCCCTAGAGCAGTGTTTTCAACCTTTTTTAATCTCATGGAACTTGAACCTATAGTTAACTTCCATGGCACACTTAAATTATGTTGATTAAAAAACAAAGAGTATACTTACTGTGCTTTGGACTTCTTTCAAAAATAATTTAATTAATAATCTTTAATAATTTTTGTGGCACACCTATGATCCTCTCACTGCATACCCGTGTGCCATGGCACACAGGTTGAAAATCACTGCCCTAGGTCAGGTACGGTGGCTCATGCCTGTGATCCTAGCTCTCTGGAAGGCTGAGGCAGGCACATTGTTTGAGCTCAGGAGTTCAAGACCAGCCTGAGCAACAGCAAGACCCTGTCTATATTAACGAAACAGAAAAAGGAAAAGGAAAAAAAAATAAAATCAGTGCCCTAAAGCCAAAGCCTAATACAGAGAAAGGCCCTAACTCTTCGATTCCATGAAAGCTGATAGATGCAGGAAAGCTGCAGAAGAAAAGTCTTAAGCTAACGTGGTTGGTTCATGAGGTTTAAGGAGAGAAGCCAGCTCCATCACAGAAAGTGCAAGGTGAGGCAGCAAGTGCTGGTGGAGAAGCTGCAACAAGTTGTCCAGCAGATCTAGTCAAGAGAACTGGTGAAGGGGCTACACCAAACAATATATCTTCAGTGTAGATGAAACAGCATTCTATTGAAAGAAGAAGCCATTTAGGACTTCCGTAACCAGAGAAAAGAAGCCATTACTGCGAAGCTTCAAAAGACAGGTGGACTCTCTTACAAGCTAATTAGCCGGTGACTTAAAGTTGAACCCGATGCTCATTTACCAATCTGAAATTGTTAGAGGCCAAATCTACTCTTCCTATGCTCTATACATGGGACAACAAAGCCTGGATGACAGCACATCTTTTATAGCACATTTAAACTACTAAATAGTTTAAGCCACTATTGAGACCTACTGCTCAGAAGAAAAGATTTCCTTCCAAATATCAGTGCTTATTGACGATGTACCTAGGCATCAAAGAGCTCTGATGGAGATGTGAAGGAGATTAAGGTTGTTTCTATGCCTGCTAAGACAATGTTTATCCTGTAGTCCATGGGCCAAAGAGTAATTTTTAACTCTTAATATTTAAGTCCAATTTATAAGGCTGTGGCTGCCATAGAGAATGATTCCTCTAATGGTTCTGGGCAAAATAAATTGAAAGACTTCTGAAAAAAGATTCATCATTCTAGATATTATTAAGAATATCCATAATGTTGACATTAACAGGAGTTGGTTTCAGTGGAGGAAGTGACTGCAAATGTGGTGGAATTAGAAGTAGAACTAGAGTTAAAAATGAAGTCTGTAGACTGACTTCAATGACTGAATTGCTGTAATCTCATGATCAAACTTGGAGGGATGAGAAGTTGCTTCTTACGGATGAGCCAAGAAAGTGGTTTCTTGAGATGGAATCTCCTCCTGGTGAAGATGCTTGAATATTGTTGAAATGACAACAAAGGATTTAGAGTTTTAGGTAAACTCAGTTGATAAAGCAGTGGCAAGGTGTGAGAAGAGTGCCTCTAATTTTGAAAAAAGTTCTGTTGTGGGTAAAATCCTATCAAATAGCATTACATGCTACAGAGAAGTCTTTCATGAAAGGAAGAGTAAATCAAAGTGGCAAACTTCACTGTTGTCTTATTTTAAGAAATTTACACAGCCAGCCAGTGTTCAGCGACCAATCCCTGATCAGTCAGCATCTGTCAACATTGAGGCAAGACTCTCCAGCAGCAAAAAGATTACAATTTGTTGAGCTCAGACAATTGTTAGCATTTTTTACTACATTTTTTAGACATAATGCTATTGCACACTTAGACTACGGTATAGTGTAAACATAACTTTTATATGCACCAGGAAACAAAAAATTCACATGACTTGCTTTATTGAGCTATTTGCTTAAGTGTGGTGGTCTGGAACCAAATCTACAATATCTCTGAAGTGTGCCTATATTACCTTTATCATAAGGCAGATTAGCCAAAGGTGCTATGAGATGGCAAGAGTAGGGAAACACAGGCCAGGAAAAGCCATTTTTAAAAGTAGATACATATGCTTCTCTTCCATTCATATCCTCCCTGTCTTGGATGCTGTATCATTTATAATTAAGTTCAGCCAAAGGAATAGGAAACTCAAAATAACAGTTGTTTAAACAGGCTTGTTTTACTTAAAAAGGTCTTTCTATTGTAAAAACTTTGAAAGTAAGCATTTAGGAATGGTTTGGTGACATATGTTGGCAGTAACCCCAGCTTCTTATGATTTTTGCTTTGCTACATGCAACTCTCATTCCTATAGTCATTTCATGGTACAAAATGGCTGCTGGAGTGCCAGCCATTACATATAAATTCCAGCTGCTTACATGTATAAGGAGGAAGGGACAAAGAAGAGTATACCCCTTCCATTTAGGGACACTCACTTGATCTTGCACACATCCATTTTACTTGCATTCCATTGGTCAAAACTAATTCACATGGTCACATCAATCTTCAAGAGAGGCTAGAAGATGTAGTCTTTATCCTGTTCAGCCAGGTACACAGTTAAAAATTGAGAACTCTGTTACTAAGAGGGGGAAAACGGGCTTTGGGGAAAGGACACAGTCTACCACAGATACCACATCCCCATGTCTTTCATACTTAATGACTAAAAAGGTAGTGTTTCCAACAGAAATGTATGTCTGTACTATTGCTCAGATTCTCTTGGTCTTAACACCTCTAAGGTCTTTGGCCACTTCTTCCATTGCAGCCACTGCTGTCCTGACCCACAGTTCTGTGTGGGCTGCGATCAACTTCTCAAGAGTGCGAGGATGCCTCCCACCCCAGACAGGCACGAGCAACAGCTGAGTGCCTCACCTCCAGCGTAGGCACCAAGGGACAACATAGCACCTACGTGTGTTCAACCAGAATGGAGGAGGAGTTACTGCCTGCTGCACAAACCTTCAGCTAATGGAAGATAGTAGAAGATGGATAATCTCTTCCCTGCAGAATGGCTGACTTGTGACAGTCATTCATGTGGCACATCAGTAGATGACTCTGGAAGACTGCATCCTCAGTTGAGCTTAACCACAGACAGTGGCCAGCTTGGGTAGAGCCCCTTGTGGGTTCTCTCTCCATCCCCACGCTTTCCCCGTCCTCCCTCACTCTTCTGTCTTGGGAAGGGTCCCCTAATATGGAGGTAGCCTGCATTCTTTTTCCCCAGGCTCTGCTTTCTGGGGAAGCCAGGCTAAGACAAGACTCCTTCCTCCTCCCTTTCCCACTTCCTGGTGGCTAGCTGGGCCTAGGGGCTCTGGCTAAGGAACATGTAAGAACTGGTTACAGAACTGACGCCAGGTTTCAGGCAGGCTCCAGTAAAGTCCTACTTAATCTAATGCTTTCCAACCTTTTTATCCCAGACAAAACCAGCCACCCAAATTTAACAAGGTTTCTAATTATCTCAGATTAAGAAAAATAAATAGCTTGGAATATTTAAAAAATGGCTTTTACTAATCAGCTTCTTTATGAGTAAATTCATTTGCAGAGCTCCTTCTTAATAGACTGAATTGAATACATGAAGAAATATAGAGGTAAAATCCCTACAGTTTTCCCAGAAACTTCATTCTAATCTCCCTGCCATGCAATTGGGGGGGGGGGGGTGTCTATCTTTTGCTCAGCCTCATTTTGGCCCTTAGCTCAATTCTTAGCACTTTTCATTGTGAGCTGATTCTCAATGCAACTCTAGTTCCCAAGAAGGTAGGCAATACTTTCTAGTGAGAGAAAAGTCCACTAAAAAATGTAGAAATATTAGGTGCTAGTTCCTTCCCTACATTCTCCTTCATCAACCTATTTATGACTTTAAAGCATTTGTAGGATGATGGTTAAAAGAAAATAAACGGACTAACCGAAATATGTCACTTTGTGGATATTATCCTAATGATATCATTTATTTCTGAAAGAGTAGCCCAACTTAATGGGATTTGAAGGACCAGGTGTCTATAATTTCTATGACTCCCACAGAAGAGGCCATACTGGAGCAGCTGAAGTAATGCAGGCTGAGCATCCCTAATCCAAAAATCAAAAATCCAAAATGCTCTGAAATCTGAAATTTTTTGAGTGCCAGCATGATGCCACAAATAGAAATTCCACACCTGCCCTCATGGAAGGGGTAGCAGTTAAAACACAGTCAAAACTTTGTTTCATGCACAAAGTTATTTAGAGTATTGCAAAAATTTACCTTCAGTCAGTGCATATAAGGTGTATATGAAAAATAAATGAATTTTGGGTTTAAACTTTGGTTCCATCCCTGGATATCTCATTGAGTATATGCACATATTCCAAAATCCCAGAAAAATCCTAAATCCAATAAAGGATGCTAAATTCATGCAGCAAATCCAGATCTGTTTAGAGTCAGAAGTTTGAAATCTGATTCAGAAATGACTATATTTCTGGATTTTGCCACATCCCCCAATGGGCTGGATGTTGTGATAGCCTCTGCTCTGTTTTCTATGAAGACACCATAACATCTTATAAAAAGTCAAAAGGATTTAATGTTGTTTTAAGAATTTTTGGATAAATTATTTAACCCACTGACAAAATTGAAACAAACCTTGCAGATTATAAAATCTGGATAAGAGATTGCAGAACTTTTTAATTTAAAAGTACCATCTTTTTAACATATACATATACATTTGGCAATAAAACTGAATTATTTTTCTCTCAAAATTTGTTTTCCATTAGACAGACTAACCCCATCCAATTCCTATCTGTGGTTCTGTTGGACATTTGGTTAAATGTCATTCTGTGTCAAATTTCCCAACATAGCATTAATTTAGCAAGCCGTTTTCCATAGTAAAGATATCCTTGGTTACTCCTTTTGAATTTAAGCTGTGCTAAAATCAAAGGAAATACTGAAACCTTTGAAGAAAGTGTTAACTTTACTTGCTCCTTCTTTCAGATCTAAGGGTCCATGCTTACTCCTGAATTAGTCCCATCAATGAGCACTGCCATCTACTGATTACATATCATTTGAAGGAAGCATAATTATTCTCAGAAGTTATGAGCCACCCTTCAGTCACGGCTTTCCTAAACATTCTGATACGATGGCTTTCAGGCTTGAGATCTGCATTGTCTACCGAGTCATAAGTCAGCCATGGTGTATTCAGAATGTGTTGTCAATAAAAAGTTCCATCACAGCTGCCAGTGGAGGGTGTGCCTCACAGGCCTGACACCAGGCTCATCTGAGGCACTGGGGGTTCAGAAAGAGCAGGGTAAAGCAACATTGTCAAGGTTAATAGGTGAAATTTGGCTCCAACTTTAACAGTTGGTCTTAGAGCGGAAAAAATGTCTTTTCTCTCTCTCCTTGGCTTCCCTTTGCCGGTGCTTTCCTAAACCTGAGAATGTGTTTGCTCTTTCCAACTTCCACTTTCCAGTCTCACAACTCAGCGAGATTTTCTGCTGAGCCAGCCAGTGGGAATAAACACCACTGTCCACGGCAACAATACGCGTATGTGTCTGTGTGTGTGGTGTGAAAGTGCATTTGCATGTGTGTTGCTAGGTGTGTTTGTGGTATGTGTGTGTGTTATAATCATGTTTGTGTGGTATATGAATTGTATGTGTGTATCTGTGTAGGATATGTGTTGTGTGTGTCTCTGTGTGTTTGTGTGTGTGGTGTACGTTTTGTGTGTCTATGCGTGTGTGGTATGGGTCTGTGTTTGTATGTAATGTATATGTGGTCTGAGTATATGTGAATGTTTGTATGTAATCTGAGACTGTGTGTGTGGCATATGTGTCAGTATATAGTATAAATGAATGTGTGTCTGTGTGAATGCTCAAGTGAGGCTTGTTTGTGTTCTTGTGTGTGGCATGTGTGTTTGTGTGTGATGTGTGTGTCTGTGTATAATGTAAGTGTGTATGTTTATGTGTGATGTGTGTCTGTATCTGTGCTTCTGTGTGATGTATGTGTTTATGTGTAGTATGTGTATCTCTGTGTAATGTGATATGTGTCTGTAATGTAGTGTGTGTTGTGCATGTAATATGTCTGTGTCTGTGTTTTACATGTTATATGTGTGGTATATGTGTGTTTGTGTATGGTGTAGGTGTGTGTGGGGTGTGGTATATGTGTGTTTGTGTATGGTGTAGGTGTGTGGAGGATGTGAACTGTATGTTGGTGTGTGTGATGTGTGTCTGTGTTCTCTGGGTGTGATCTTTGTGTTAGTGTGTGTGTTGTGTGTCTGTGTTCTCTGGGTGTGATCTGTGTGTTGGTGTGTGTGATGTGTGTCTGTGATCTCTGGGTATGATCTGTGTGTTGGTGTGTGTGATGTGTGTCTGTGTTCTCTGGGTGTGATCTGTGTGTTGGTGTGTGTGATGTGTGTTTGTGTATGGTGTAGGTGTGTGTGTTAGTGTGTATGATGTGTGTCTGTGGTCTCTGGGTGTGATCTGTGTGTTGGTGTGTGCGATGTGTGTCTGTGTTCTCTGGGTGTGATCTGTGTGTTGGTGTGTGCGATGTGTGCCTGTGTTCTCTGGGTGTGATCTGTGTGTTGGTGTGCTGTGTCAGCCTTTCTGTGTCTATATGTTACTTTCCCTCTCGTCTCCTCCAGAACCATCAGCCCACACAATCCACACTTGGTAAAACAGAACACACAACTTCACCCCACTACAAGGAACTGAAGCAAAAACAAATTCCCTCCCACAGTCAGAGAGCCCCGGGAGAGGATGAGGTCCGGATTGGCTCGCGGGTGTCCATCGGGTTAGCAGAAGGTAACCTTTACTGACCCCGGCGCTGGCTGCGGCCTATGCAACTCATCTACATTCCTCGGCTTCTCCTGCATTAGGAGAAGAAAATGCTTTTCTGTGTTTTGTTAACACCAGTGATGCGGCAATTCCAGAGCTGTGGGTCCTCATAGTTAAGCAGGGCTTCCATTCCCTGGCGGCCTGCGAGGAAGGATTTCGGCTCTTCCTGCACCTGCACTAGGAGGCGGAGCTAGACCCGTCTGGGGAGGTGCAGTTTTGTTGTCAGCAGCGGAAAAGAAAGACTTGTGAAACTGGGACTAACGTCCTAGCTCTGGCTTTCCTGCCTGTGAAACAGGGTGTTGGCTGTCTGCCAGCGCACAGATTATACGACTCTATAAAAGTCGTCAGTACTGGGTCTGTGTTCGGAAGTCCCCGCTGGAACAACCTGCAGGCCCGGGCCTGAGAAAGCCTCTGGCAACAATAAGGAAAATAATGGAGAATCCAGAGAATCCACAGAACGGCCTACCTTCTGTGGTAGAATAAATTGGTTTTTAAATGAAAGTAGCATAAACTCTAGGCCAAACTGTGTAGTAGGCAGGCTTCAGGGGCAGCTTCTGCATGATCCTCCTTTCTGGTCCATCTCAGTAAAGGATTTAAAATCAGTGGCTTCCAGTTCAGATGGGTTTGAGGGTCGATGAATTTCTCCCTCTCTCTCCTTTTTTATCAAAGGGGTGTGGGCATTTAAGTCTTATTTTGCACTGTGGAAAGAGTTGTAGCAGGAGTCCCAGGCGGAAGCAGTGGGCGCGCAGCAGCACGGGGGTCTCGGCCTCATCCTCGCAGACCAGGCAGCCAGAGTTCTTCCAGGATTCCTCCCTCCGTGAAGAGGCCGCCCGGAGCCCCGCGGGGCAGAGCGCTCCTTCCCCCGCCCTTAGCCAGTGCTGGTAGCTGAGGGCATCACAGCCGGCTGGGCTCTCCAGCTCTCTCTGTTTGCATTCCATTTGATTAGGCAGCTGGCAAACCTTCTCCACCCTGAGCTGACGGTGACTACAGGCTCTGATGAGCTCAGAGGGGGTGGCGGGAGCTCACAGGAGCGTCACCTGCCTCCAGCCAGGAATTCCACCTGTCCCAGAGGCAGCCAGGATGTCCTCATCCCTGCCCAACCAACCTTCTCCAGGGGGTTTCTTTCTCCCTTTCTGGGGGAAGGGATGAGTGAGGGGGGACAGGAAAGAATGGCATCGGCAGGCATTGAGCATTTTCAGCTAGCAGAGCCTCGGGTGAGAGACTCCCAGTGACTTGGATGGTCAGTCCCGGCTGGAAACCCCTCCAGGGAGGAGCAGGATCGGGCGCCCGGCAGGGGGCGCTTGGCCTCCCTTGGCTCCAGGCGCGAAGGGTGTAACTAGGAAGTTGGGTTCTGAGTGGCAGGGAGGACTGGGGTTGTCTGACTCAGATGCTGTTGTTGGAAGGTGTTGATTAGAGGAGTGGCTAAAGCAAGAGAAATCCTGAATCACGCTGTGGCCATGTGGCAGAAGAATCATGTACTTAGTGAGATTGTGCCTGTGCCCCGAGCCATTTCCTGAGCCAAAACAAATATTTGAGATTGCAGAGCTGAGTAAAGCTGCAAAGTGGTGTGCAGATTTTTCTCATTTTCTCTGCTGCAACTGGAGGCTGTGGAGAGCCTTGTTTGTGGCAGTCAACACAAGAAGCTTGTTTCTGTGGGTAGTTTGTACTGAAAGCCAGTGACTTCATACATTAAGAATGTCCTGTCTGGCTGGCTCCTAGGTCTCCACTTGCTCTTCTGCTTTCCTTGTGTAATTGGTGCCTACACAGAATTTGCGAAAGCAGCCCCCCAGAACCAAATGGCCAAGGGGCGCACAGCCCAGGAACAGTCTCTTCTCTGCCAGCCTGGTGCTGTCAGAGAAAGAGGCCAGCAAACACGAGGCTGTTTGGAAAGTATAGGTGCCCATCCCACCTCTGTCACAGGCAGGATATGTGATCTGAGTGACTGTCTTATCCTCCGTAGGTATCAGTTTCCTAACCTGTGAAAATTATGTCCAAGGTCCCGTCCAACAAAACTTTCAAGCTCAAACCTGTCTGGCATAGGCTCAGGACATTTGGGGACTGATGAGAACAATTTAAAGTCTGATTTGGGGTTTGATCACCCTTCTTCAGGTGGGTGTGCCATGTCCTCTACTTAAGCCAGAGCTGGGACTCTGGAAGAATGGAGCCAGTCCTCAGAATCACCTTGACATTTCATGGACCTTTTTTGTGGGTTTTAAAGCCACATTCTCTGGTCTATTAGAAAAACAACAGCAACCACCAGGCACCACCCAGAACCAGAAAAGTCTAAGGAAACAAGGACAGAGGGAATCTAAGGGGGCCAGGAGAAAGGGTGAATTGCCCAGGGCAATTGCTTCGTGCCAGTCATCTTGCTACCAGTCCTTCTTATTTCCAACGCCAGTATGTTCCAAAATGCACTCTCCCCCTCTCTTTCTCTATTCAGAGATCACATTTCCTCTGCCTTTTGGCATTGTCTGCCAGGTCTCGAATTTAATCAGCCTTTTCCCCCCGTCCATCTTGGCAATAGAACCACAGGGCTCAGTTCTTATTAGACTAAAGTTACATAAGTCCTGCAATTCAAAGAGAGAATTGAGTCAGCAGGACAGCACTGACTAAGCATTCCCAGGTTGGCCAAAGCGGAGCCAAATCTCTGGTCCTTATTTTGGCCTAATTCCCATTGAAATCCAATGCCCAGTAAGAACAGCAAGCTTTATATATATAATTATGAGCAAAGGTTTTTAAAAGGCTAAAAGACAAGAAGTAAGGATCTGTATCTTCCTATCAGCAATTACCCTATGCTTATTATTGTAATAACCCAACTGTGTGTGCGTCTGTTTGTGTGGACGCAGGAGGTAGTTTTTTATCCTGTGAGCACCCTCTGTGAGGCCCTGCCTGAGCCAGGCTGATGGATCAAGATACCTCCATAACTGGCCAGGGAGCAGAAAGGAGAGTTGGAAGGATTTTGTGTGTTCTTCATCCCCTACTACCCACTACTACCTTGTGTTTTTATTACTGAGCAGTTATACTATAAGTTATCCCAAACAAGTAGTTTGCTGTTAGGAGAAAAAAAGGAAAATCAGTGCGTATTAAAAATACTGAATATTTTTGGGAGCTTAGAGGTAATGCTCAGGGGTGACTTTGAAAAAATGTACATCTTGGGCAGCATCTGTGGCTCAAAGGAGTAGGGCACTGGCCCCATATACTAGAGGTGGAGGGTTCAAATCCGGCCCAGGCCAAAAAAAAAAAAAAAAAAGTACACCTCTGGGTATTAAAAATAGGATATTCTGGCTCGGCGCCCATAGCTCAGTGAGTAGGGTGCCGGCCACAAACACCAAAAGCTTGCAGGTCGGAGCCTGGCCGGGCCTGCTAAACAACAATGACAACTACAACCAGAAAATAGCCAGGCCTTGTGGTGGGCGCCTGTAGTCCCAGCTACTTGGGAGGCTGAGGCAAGAGAATCACTTAAGACCAAGAGTTTGAAGTTGCTGTGAGCTGTGATGCCAAGGCACTCTACCAAGGGTGACATAGTGAGACTCGGATATTCTGGAGATTAGTTACCCCCAAAATATGGCTCTTTGCTTGAGAAATAAAGGGCTGAAAGGGAATGTGATAGAAATAGTAAACTCTCTAATGATATGCAGAGGTTCTCAACCCTGGCTCCACATGAAAAAATCCTGGGGAATAAAAATTCGTCATGACGTGTTCCACCCCACTGAAGTCAGGTCTCTGCAGGGTGGGGTTCAGGCTTTGATACTTTTGAAGACTCTCCAGATGATCTCGATGCACAAAGGGCTGGGAACACTAAAAAACAGTAAGCACTGTTTTCTTCAGTAAAGAAGTCAGTTGGGAAATGCTCCCCAAACTGAAAAGAGACCATGAAAGTGTTACATAGTAAGATACTATTCTTATATAATTGTGATACTAATAGCAACTAACTCTCATTATGCATCAAGTTGTACACTGAAGGATTTACTTGCATGAATTCATTTAATTCTAATAACAAGTCCTATGAAAGATGTATTATTACTGGACCTATTTGACAGCTAGGGGTGCCACGGCTTAGATCCAGTTCCTGTCCAGGACCATCAAATTGAGATCTAGCATGTGACAGACACATATGCCTATGTAGCATGAGAAATACCAAGGTAAGTAAAATACTACATATGGGCTGACCCTCAAGTCACAGAGCAAATGATTAAAGTCAAAAATGGAACAGACAACTGTTACAGAGCTACAGATGTGAGGGGGCCACAGGAGAGGGAGGGTTAGTTAAGGCTTAATAACATAGCTAAGCTGAGCCTTAAAGAATGAGCTCAGGATTCTGTCAGGTCACAATGGTCCCTGGTTTATGGCAGCAGGAAGAGATCCCAAGGAGAAAGCACAGTTGCAGAAATCTAAGAGAGTGGCTGAGAAACACCAAGTGGCCTGATAGGATTAGGTTTATTAAAAAGGCAGGATGAGGAGAGGAAGGGCAGTTGTCTTGAACCATGGGATCTAGAAGGCAGCAGGGCACCCCCACAAGCATATGAACAGGGTGTGCAATGGCATAGTGTTTCTGTACGAGCGAGCCAACCCAGGAGTCCTTGGAGGCCTTTCCCAGGGGAGTGAAGTAGCCCAGCCCAATGGGCTCTCAGTGGTCCCCAGAACAAGGGAAGAAAGTCAGAGGCATCCGGGGATGCACCGGGGATGCATTTAACATACAGCCCTAAAGTTTGATCTTGCCAGCACTGAGCTTCTCAAAACCCTCCCACAAAACCAACCTTAGTGTCAGCAACCACACCCCCAGCCCAGCCTGACCACTGAACTATCTCAATGTGCCTTTGTTAGCTGTGGCTGCTGTTACACTTTTCTAATGTGCAAGAGGATGTACAGCTATCTTCTCTACGTAGTCTGGACTCCTGTTGCTCGTGTATTAATTTACACATTGTACTTTTTCTGTGTGTCTATGATGACCCACAATATTTGATTTTTCATCAAAGAGGAAGTGGAGAAAATGAGAATTCCGGATGCTGAGCTAGGTGTGACTTCCTTGTATTTCCATAGGTAGAACATTTCAAACCTTCCACTGGAGAACCTCTACTGGGATTCTGGGGGGTGGCCAGTTATGGCCAGATGAGAGTGTATATTTCTTTGCAATTTGGGGTTTTATCTTAAAATTCCACGTAAATTCTGTATTCCCACAATATATCCAACTCTTCCTGTCATGATGTACTTAGTTTATCTTGTGGCTTTGGTGGTGACCTCTGGCTCATCACCATGGACCTATCTTTGACAAGAGACCATCCTGATGATTTCTGTTTAGGACAGGATTATTGATTTGGATATAAGTCACTTTAAAGATACATTTAAGCTCTCTATTTCACTCTGATCAAAGAAATCCAGTGAACCTTACTTGGTTGTTTTTTACTGTATAAGTTAACAATTGGTAGGTGTCAATATTTATGTTTTCATGACCACTTGGTGGGGAAACACTCTTCAATAAAAGATTCCTTGGTCCATAGAGATAGATTGCTGTTTAATGTCCAGTCGCTGTCTCCACGGTGTGGAACCTACTGGGCAAGGGAGGATGAAGCGGGAAGAGGAGTTTTGGAAGTGGGGGGCTTGGTCACTTGACTGCTGCAGGTTGGCAGCAGGAAATGATCCTTGATTGATAATCTTTATGTAAAACTGGTGCTCTCTTTATAGCCCTCCTCACACTCAGTAACACTCCTTGTTCCAAATCTCCGTGACCTCCCGGGTACACCTTCAGTTCCTTCTCCCCTTCCCAAGGCCCTGGCTTCCTCTCATATCATCAGCCTCTGACCCCTAACACATTCTTTTTTTGAGACAGAGCCTTAAGCTGTTGCCCTGGGTAGAGTGCTGTGGCATCACAGCTCACAGCAACCTCCAACTCCTGGGCTTAAGCGATTCTCTTGCCTCAGCCTCCAGAGTAGCTGGAACTACAGGCACCCGCCACAAGGTCCGGCTTTTTTTTTTTTTTTTTTTTTTTTTTTTTTTTTGTTGTTGTTGTTTTTGTAGTTGTCATTGTTTGGCAGGCCTGGGCCGGATTCCAACCCACCAGCTCAACCCATGTGTCTGGCGCTTGAGCCACAGGCATCGAGCCCCCTAACACATTCTTTACAGCTCAGCTTCTCTGTTATTTTCTTCCTTTATTCCATCTTGATGGAGGAGCTAACAGTATCTCCCTACTCTGTCTGCCACTCTCCATTTTCTCTGAAGATATTGTCTTTTTAACATAGTACGAAGGTCAGGGTCCCCTAACCAGCAGTTCTCAGCATGTGGGTCTCGACCCCTTTTTAACAATTAAAATACACTGTAGCTTTAGGAAGGTTGAGAACCACTGCCCTAAACCCTGCCTCTCTTTTCTTCGCCTCCCTGGTTCTTGGCATCTGGTTTCTCTCCCCAGGGCAAGGTTGTGTTGTGTATGGGGGGGCCTTGCCCTTACCTGGGGAATGATGAGGCTCCTCCCCACAGGAGGGAGCCTCCTCATCTCTCCCTGCCTTGAAACCTGCTCTGGGGCTCCTGCTGTGGCCTCAATACAGCTCTCCCAGTGACCAGCTACCTGAATGCTCCAAATGCTAACTCATCCATTTTCTTTCCTGATCAAGCTAAGTTACAGCAGATAAAATATTTTAGTCACTCATTAAATATCTCTTCATTTGGATATGGCTCTATCAGAGACCTGTAGTCACAGAAACATACACGTGAGCCAAGGAAAAAAAACTCATGTGGCAAGTGCCCTGCTCTACTCTCCTACCATCCACTTCCTGTTTACGCCTAAGACCTGATGAACCTGTGTCTGCCACTGCCCAGGGCATGCCAGAGTCACCAAAATCCCTGCTGGTTGACTATTTTGATATAGAGGGGAAAGAATTGCTGCTCTAGCTCTTTGGGAAAAAATTTAGGACCATTGCTTGTCATGGTTATGTCCTGCCCCAGCGACTTGAAGCAGCTGAGAGGAAGCCAAAAGGGAAAGTACACTCAGGCAATCTTGGAAATAAGACACACCCACAGCCTTTCAACACTGGCAAGTTCACAGGAATATCACTGAAGAGACTGTCATTTACTGGGATTGCCTGAACATAATGAACTATCCTGAAAAAGACACTTTCACTATAGTTGGCCATCATCAGAGCTATAGGCGATATGTTACCTGAAGTCAGTGTTGGATATAGGCAAATGTTTGAGGAGAGGGCTGGGAAGCAGAAGGGAAAAGACCGGTTTCATAAGGGACTCAGGATACAAGAAGAGAAGGAGAAAGAAACTCTCTGGGTCTAATCCAAGAAGAACAGCTACCCCAAGGCCCGAGGCCTGACTGTCAGGTCAGGCAGTTAGTTAGACTTGAACAGGGGGCAGTGGCTGACAGGCTATTTTGGCTGTTTTGGACTGGCTTGAGTGGAACTGGCCTGAGTTGGCACGGCAATGGGGCTAATCGAGACTTTACAAGTGGGTCACCTTGAGATAGAGGCCAATCAATGTCCCGGGGACTTTCTGACAGGGACAGACAGATGTCATCACACATCACACTGACTTGGGTTATTTCTAGAACAGCCCAATTTGGACCTTGGGAAACTTCTAAGATGCAACTGATACCTCTCAAAAGTTCTGTATAAAGTCCAAGGACTACATTCTTCAAAGTGTCTTCAGTCGCTAGGATGGGGCCGGCTGGCTATCCAAGTCATTAAAATAAACTCTTCGTTTCTTGCTAAAACCTTACTTGCTTTTGCTCTCTTAAAGTTATTTCGGCAACTACCTTGAGCTGTCACCGTCCTGCCCTAACCTGGCCGTGTGCCCTGGTGAAGCCCTTCAGTCCCTTGTGAAGGGATGAAGCCCCTCCAGGGCAAGATCTCAGCACCGCCCAGCGCTGCCAGGGCTGCCCTATCCTGGCTGGGAGGGCTTTCTCTCCACTGTATTCTCCCCGGTTCCCAGAATTTCTGCTCATAATCGCAAATAATTACCAAAGATACACTGGGAGGAGGCTGCATTATTTATAGTCCAACTGCCCACCATCAGCTTTTCCAGAAAGCAACTTTAATGCTTTCTACCCAACAATGAAAAATCGTAAATGGTCATTTCTTTCCAGAAATAAATGTGATTTCATGAGGAGTGTATCAACCAACCTTTGTTTTGGGGTTCTGTGCCTTTGCCAGGTGGGCCATTTAAATGTATTGCATAGGGAGAGCCATTTAGAACCAGCCCTGTTGATGAACACACTACATGTGCCTGGAGTCACATTTTACAAAGATTTTTTCGTGGGCAGCCAGATCCAAACAACTCACCATTCTCACATGTGAATGGGATTTCTTGTTGTCATGGTTACAGTTTAACAGAAATTCAGTTCAACATAATGACATATATATACATCAATGGTGACATCAGATTTGACCTTTTTATGTGTGAATAGAAACACTGATGCCTCTCTTTGGAGGTCCTGGTAGGGCTTTACAAAGTCCTGTGCAGCTTGGGGTTTCCACACATCTATTTAATTTGTAGTTACTGAAATCTACTACAAGGCAGGCAACATGCTGGCACCAGGGATACTGAAATGAATAACACAGTCTCTGCCCTTAAGGAGCTTAGAGTCTGAAGGAAAAATTAGACCAAGTCTACCACCCAGGGTTAGGGCATCGAGAACAGAAGACACTGCAAGACCCAACCAGGAAAGGACACCCTCCTCAGGTAGGCAGGTCTGGCTGGTTTGAGTCGTAGCAAACAGAGTGCATCAGTTTCCTGTTGCTCTTATAATAAATTATCACAACACTAGTGGCTTAAAACCACATATTTATTATCCTACAACTCTCCAGGTTAGAACTCTGACATGGGTCTCAATGTACTAAAATCAAGGTATCAGCAGACTTGTGTTCCTTTTTAGGGGGCAGAAAGGAGCCCTCCCATTCATTACCCTTTCCAGCTACTCCAGGCTGCTTATATTCACTGGCTCATAGCCCCTTCCTCCATCTTCAGAGCCAGCAGCATTGCACCCCTCTGACCATTCTTCCCCATCATGCCTCTCTTTGGCTACCAAGATTATCTCGTTTTAAGAACCCATTTGATTAGATTGAGCCCACCGAGATAATCCAAGCTAATTTCACCGTCTCAGGGCTCTGACTTTAATCACCTCTGCAAGTACAGTAAAACAGTCACCAGTTCTAGGGATTAGGATATGGACATCTCTGGGGATCATTATTCTGCCTGCCCCACCAAGGAAAGACTTGTCATTATAAATAACATACATATTTCTCTTGCTCTTTTGTTTTTGTTTTCCCAATCATTACCTTGGAGACGCTGTTTGATATCCAAAGACCATTGTCTATGGTGCTGAGTGCAGGGATATGTTGGGCAGAGCTGGGGGAGGAAGATGGTTGTTTCGAAATCTCCTGGTGGACTATGGAGTTTGGGGGAGACAACTCAATTTCATATTCATGTTTGAAAGAAATAACAAAGTCATGTTGCATAATGCAAAGTACAGAAGGCAAAGCCCCACCCAATGTTCTTGGCCAGCAGAGCCAAGCAGAGGAAATGTAATGCTTCTGTTATCTAGAATCAAGAGCAGGGCCAAGGGGTGGGGGCGGGGGTTAAAGAGGACGCCTCCCTGGGGGTTATATCAGACTCTTTCAAAAGAAGATGGAAAAGCACCAAGTTGGGTCAGGATAAAAGGCTTTTAACCAGTCTTCCCCACACTCTCCCCACTCTAACCCATCTTTCATTTTTTTCCCACCCAGGCATAAGTTCCTTTGAAAAGCCCTTTGCTGGAGTGTCTCATTCATAGTAGCTCCAGAGCTGGAATTGGCAACGCCGGGCACAGGGCAGCTGCTCAGTAAAGTGTTTGCTGAGTGAATGGAATGAATTGAATGGCCACTGCTCATGTCACCTCTGCTCAGGAACCAGCCATGGAGCCCCACTTCCCACCACATAAAGTCCGGTTGTTCAAAGTGAACCTCTCATTCATTTCCAGTAGCTTAAATCTCCCCAGATCAAATGCTTTCTTTTTCAAGACGATATTATAGTCCACCTGAGCCGCCATGATGAAGTACCCACTGGGTAGATTAAAAGAAATTTATTGTCTGGAAACTGCAAGCTGGAAATCAAGGTACCAGCAAGGTTGGTTCCTTCTGAGGCCTCTGCCGATGGCAACCAGATGGTCTGTGTCCAAATTCTCTTCTACTAAGGACATCGCTCACATTGGATTAGGGCCCACCTCACAACCCCATTTTAACTTAATTACATCTTTGAAAACCCTATTTTCAAATATAGCCACATTCAAGTACTGGGAATGAGTACCCCAATGTATTGATTTTGTGAGAACACAATTTGGCTCGTAACGAAGGCCCATCTCACTACTTTCTTTCTAAAATCTTCTCTAATTCCTCCTCTTTTTTCATCTTTCTCCTTCCTATTTTCTCTCTGCCAATTTTTTGCCATTTTGTGCCACAAATGCACACATTCACACATATCCTACAAGTTATTTTTGTCTTCTGAATAACTATGGCACTAAATATTTCTTTTGTGATAACTTGCCGCTTTTTACCTTGAATCATACGATCTTGTGTTATTCTTTACCTTGTATTGTGTTCCTTGTCTTATAATGTAAATTTGTGTGTATTGTATGTGTTACTTCCACAACTAGAAAGCAACCTCCTCCTGGGCAGACTCTGTCTCTAATCTCTGTCTCTCTCGCATAGCTTAATACAGTGCCTGGAACACAGTAGATCTCAGTATCCGATGAATGAATGAAGATGATGCACAGTAACTGGGAAGTAGTCACTTGAGTATGAGATGAGTTAAATATAGTATAGATACATTTATTTCTTGCTTAAAAAACAATTCTTAGAGGGCGAGGAATGAGAATTGTGTGTAAGTTTGTGGTTAATAAATGCTTCTGACGAGACTAATGACATGTACCAGAAGAGCTAGCTGGTCCCATGTAGCATAAATCCACTGGTGTGGCTGTAAGGTGAGAGATGTAAGCACCATTGTTGACAGTACCAGCTCTGGAGCTGGACTGGTTGGATCTGATCTTGACTGTGCTCTATGGTACGGATGTGGCTTGCCTCCACCAAAGCTCATATTAAAAATTTATTGCCAATTTAGCAGTTTTAGGTGGCAGTACTTTTAAGAGATGATTAGGCCACTAAGGTAAGTGAATTTGGAAACACTTAGCTTCCAGAAGGGTTGGTTATAAAGAGAAGCTGTCTCTCGTGTTTTGCCCTTTTCATGTGTACACAATTCCATTTCTCCAACAAGTTTTGATGCAGCACAAGGACCTCAGCAGAAGCTGCCAGACGTGGCCACCCCACGTTGGACTTCTCAGCCTTCAGAACAGTGAGCTAACCAAACCTCTTTTCTTTATAAATTACCCACTCTCAGGTATTCTGTTGCAGCAACGCAAAACAGATTAAGATACTGTGTGACCCTGAAAAGCTTGTATAATCTTTCTGTGCCTCAGTTTTCTCACCTTTAATTGAGACAATATATCTGCATTGTAGTCTCTTGTAGCCCTTAGCACAGTGCCTGGCACTGTGAGCACACAGCACACTTTGGCCATTATTCTCACCAGTGATTTCTGAGGATTTTTAAGTGCACCATTCCTTTCCCATTCACTTCTGCTCCTTAAATGGGGTCATTACATTTCACTGGAAAAATATGAAAAGTTCTTCAAAAACATGACACTTCCTCCCAAGGATCTACAATTAGCACTGGGGATAATTCTTCTTTATAAATGCGTTTCCAGACTTCCTGCGGGAAAAGCAGGTAGAACTTGTTCACGTAGTCCTTGGGCCTTTGAGAAATGTGACAGCCAACTCCCTAATTATTCTTAGAAATGTCAGAACTCACTGGATACAATTGGGCTTGACAGTTCAAGGGCTAATTAACTCCAAACCATGCTTCTTGGGTGCCTCATTTGCAACTCTTGGTCACTTATTTTCTTAAGTCTTTTTGAAAATTCATTTTGCAGTTTGTAGAAGTGAAAAGGCTATATGCTGTGGAGAAGGGATGCCTCAGCCAGACCATGGAGCCCTACAGAGGTGCAGGGAGGTGCAGGTGTTCAGGGAAGTCCCTGTCCCCAGCCTGGTCTTGAAATGCAGAGGGGAGCTTCAGCTTGTGCAGAAGAAAGTCTACCAGCCAGTACTGAATTCTGAGTTCTTCCACTTTAGAAGAGGCTTCCTTTTTTCCCCCCCTCCTATTTCCAATGAGAGAATTTTCTCAGGGGTTCCCTTTTTTGTACCCAAAACCCTCACTAAAAACAAAACAAAAATATGCTAAATGAAACAAGCCAGTCACACAAGAATATATATGACTCCATTTATGTTAACTATCTAGAATAGGCAAATTCATGGAGACAGCAAGTGGATTACTAGAGGCTAAATGGAGGGAAGAAGGGGAAGCTATTTCTTAATGGGTACAGAGTTGCCATCTGGAGGATAGGATGAAAGGGTTTTAGAAATACATAGTAGTGGCCAGGCACAGTGGCTAATGCCTGTAATCCCAGCACTTGGGAAGCCAAGGCAGATGGATCCCTTGAATTCAAGAGTTCGAGACCTGTCTGAGCAAGAGTTAGACTCCCATCTCTTCCAAAAATAGAAAAATCAGCCAGGCATCATAGCAGGCACCTGTAGTTCCAGCTACTCAGGAGATTGAGGCAAGAGGATTGCTAAAGCCCAAAAAGTTTGCTGTTGCTGTGAGCTATGACACCATGGCACTCTACCCAGGGCAACTGAGACTCTGTCTTAAAAAATAATAATAACACATAGCAATGATGGGAGTGCAACAATGTAAGTGCAGTGAGTGCCACTGAATTGTACACTTAAAAGTGGTTATGTGACCAATTTTATGTTACATATATTTTAGCACAATTTTTAAAAATCTTGGAAGGCAAAAAAAAAAAAAAAAAAAAAAAAAAGTCTCCCTGACTCTTTGGCGTCATAGGACTATCCAAACTCCTGTCCTCTTGAGAACCACAAATCAAATATTCCCTTCTCTGCAGGTCTTCCTGACCCCTTCCCTGTAATCTTTCAAGAAGAGCTGGTCTCTTCGTCCTCTGTGTGTTTCTGTTCATTGGGCCAATACAACACTTACATTCAATGTGCTTTACTTCCCTTTTTAAAATATTAACTTAGAATACATACAGTAAAATTCACTCTTTTCAGCATACATTTCTGCAAGTTTTGATAAATACACTTAGTAGTTTAATTCACCCCCACCCCACCCCAAAATTCCTCACACCTCTCCATAGTCAATTCCTCCCCTAGCCCCGCACAACCACTGGTCTGTTTTTGGTCTCTGTAGTCTGGCCTTTTCCAGAGTGTCACATCGATGAGATCATGCAGTATACATCACAGTCTACTGTCAGGAGGTTTGATTGGTACAGCAGTCTCTTGTTCTAGACTTGAGCTCCGAATATCAGAGATTGCCTTATTCATCCTTCCCAGCACTAGGACTGCTGTGTGCCCCAACATAGTGTGTGCCTGTCAGTGGAACGATGGAGTGAAAGCCTGCTGGTAGACCCTGTTTCTGATAGAAACAATCCCAGCATGGTGTCCTTGGTGTGAGGTTCAGTGAGAGGTTCCAGGTGGGAGCAGAGGAAGTGAGTAGGCAGCAAGGCTGTCAGGACCAGGCACAGCAGAGAGCAGGGCAGTGTCCCCAGCCTGTCCTTTCAGGTGACTGACAGGCGGGCACCTGGCTGCCTGGAGCTGGAGCCCTCCTCCCTGCCAGCAGTGTCACCCTGGGCCAGCCCCACAAGGCCACACCCATTGGCACTGCCTCTCAACTGGGCAATCTGGTCTCCACAGGGACCCCACAGGTATCCCTTCCTGTTGTAGGACACATCTGGGACCCCTAGCCAGCCAGCTCAGGCGCAGTGCAGAGGTTCCCCCAAGCCCCACCATGGGCAGCAATGAACATTAGCCTAGTGGGGGCAGAGAGCACCAGGATTTTGGGAGGAGTGAGGTCCTCAGAATCACCTAGCCTAGCCCCCTCCTACACTGTCCTATCACCCCCCACACACAGTCATGCATATTCAGAGCACCTTTTGCTTGTTCTAATACCAACCTGAATTCAAGGAACTTTGCCATGCCATGGAGCCATCTGAGCTGCTATTTTCCGTGATGGTTTTCTGTGTTGGCCTTCTCAGGGAACCCTGGGGAAGTCCTCATCCCCACATTCCCATCTTACAGTTATGATCTTAATAGCAGCCAAAGTCCTGCGTTCTTATTTCCCTTCCCTTCTGTGCTTTATTAAATCTTTTATTAGCCCCACAGTGGGAGCTCTTCGAAAGCCAGAGTCATCACCAGATTGTTTTGTAAGTGTCACTTATTATTATTAAAGAGAAACCCTAACAGAATAAGGGTGGTATAGTAAATATCTGTTAAATAAGCTGATTCAATTATTTATGGGCAAAAAAAAAGATTATGAATACTACCTACTACATCGTTCTCACCCATTAATTGGGAACTGTCATACCTCCAGATTATATTCCGGGGCAGATTCATTCCTGATGGTGCTGGTAACTTTGGTTCAGTAATTAACCAGCAAAAGGGTAGAAACCTACATTGTTTTAACAATGCTTAGAGAACATTACCAGGCACAGTAGTGTGTACCTGAAATTTCAGCAAATTATTGCTCAGGCTGAAGTGTCAAGATTGCTTGAGGCCAGGACTTCTTGACCAGCTTGGGCAACATAGCAAGACCTCATCACAGGAAAAAAAAAAAATTTAAAGTTTAAAAATAAAAAGCCCAACTTTTGGAGAATATGGCATGGACACTAATCCTATTTCTTATTATTGCAATTGAGAATTGGGTTTGAGAATAATTTGATTAATTTGTTTTTCTGTGGAAGTGAAATTTTTTTTTTTTTTAAATCTCTATCCTGGGTCTGAAGACCAAGAATACTTCTCACATTTAAAGTGACATTTCTTTTTAAATTTGTATCCTTTACCTTATCAACCTAACAGATGTGATTTTACTTTCTCTTTTAACTCTCAACACTGTTTTATTCACAGAAATAAAAGAAAAGAGGAGTCCCTAGGGAGTCCTTGGGTATAATTTTGGGTCTGCTGTTCAAACAGGTTCTCTCATAATAAGCATCTCAGGGGCCAGTGGAATCCAGTCTTCTTCTGGTGATGAGCCACTGATTCCCCATCAGGTCCTCATCTCAGAACCACACTGCTTTTAGGTGCCTTTCACAGCAATGCATTATATATACTCATCAGATTTAACTTATTGATTCTACAACCATGTGCCTCACACCAAGGACATAAATCCCAGTCATTTTACTGAAGGCCTCTTAGCAGGAGAAAAGGAAACTACGGCAGTGACTCAAACTGAAGGATCAAGTGTGAGCTCCCAGACTCAGAGCTCCAGAGGCCCGGGACCATCACACCAATCAGCACACACTCTGTGGTATAACACAATTTGCTGCAAAGGACCTTCTAGGCCAACCATGACCCACTAGCCTGAGGCTCCCACCACCAGTACACGGAAAGTTGTGGAAAGAACTAGAGCTTCTGAGCAAAGGGAGCTGGAATCACAGTGTCTCTCTGGACTGGCTGTGAGATGCCCACCAAAGTACTTGGCCTCCCTTAGCCTATGTTTGTCTGGAATATGGAATAATCCATGTGCTGCCTCCTAGGACGTCTGAAAGCATCCAATGAGAGATTATAGAGAATGATCTTGCAGAGTGCATGGAACAAACAACCCTTTCCCTGCCTGCCTCCACAGGCATGCCCACGTGATCAGGGAGGGCGGCGCACAATGCCACTGGCAAGCAGCAGAGCAAGCACATTCTATCAGGGCCAGACCAGGAGAGGTCTGGAGTGTGGACTGCTGCAGGGATTTATGCTGCAGTTTAGAGATAAAAAGAGGGTGGCCCATGGGTGACAAATGTACTTATCAGGCTCACTAGGACAGAGGAGGGGGAACCCGAAGAAAGGGAGGCATTCAACACAAACCTAGTCTCACGTGACACTTGACCTACGGCTAGCCCTCACCTACAGTCTAGCATCTGCCCCTGACGTTAGCCGTGCTTGTTAAGTCCTGCACCAGCCAGACACAGGGCTTTGACTTCTCTTCTCTCTCCCCTTTGAAACCGTTGGCCCTGAAATGCCTGCCGCTAAACGTCCCGAGGGGTTCAAATGTGTGACAGGCAGAAAGAAGGGGCTGCAACGACACAGGATTGGAAGTCTGTTGAGGTAGTCATTCATCAGGTCTTGGAACCAAATGTGAAAAGCCATCTGCCTCTGTCTTCCATCGGGATTCTGCACTGAAGCAAGGAATCACCTTCATGGGCGCCTCTCCTCACTGGATGAGAGAAGCCAGCCATCTGCTGGCCTGGTGGGAGGGGGACTCTGAAGGACACGTGGTGAGGAGATGACTTTGTGCTCACAATCACTATGGCCCCTCCTCTGCACTTGGGGCCTCGTTTCTCAAGGCCAGGCCAAGTGAACACTTTTACTGCACTCCTGCTAATTCTTTGCTTTGTGCTTTTTAACTTTTGCATGCCGGGCCACAACCCCTTTAAACCTATATATATTCCCAGCACTGCTCATGGGAGCATTTATTGTACTGAATGTAAACGAGGAGACTGTCTCGTGCTGACACTCAGAAAACCTCCAAGGATTGGGGTGACTCTAGCACTCAATCAAAGAACACTGGGAGGCATGATGCCACTTTGATTTACCCCAGACTCAAGACTTAACCATGATTAAGCCAAATAAATACATGATTGATAGTCTCTCTATGTAATTCAATCACAAGCGTCCTGGCAGCAGGCTGCCAGTTTTTCCTTATTCACCAACCCTGACTGGCTCAGAGGTAATACCAATAAGAGATTCATTTCTCTAGGGAAAATGTTCTTCTTATCATGCATATTGAGTTTGAAGCCTTTAGGCATATGCAGATTCTGAAAATTTATTTCTTTCACCTGAAGCCATTTTTTGTTTTGTTTTGTTTTGTTTTACCTACAGTTCATAGTATTTATTGTATCAGTTTGAGAAAATTTCCTTCCACTTTCTATACTTTATGTCCTCAGTCATTTGTCATAAGACAAGCTGTGACATTCCAGCTGCCTCTGACCGTGCCTCTGGAAGGGAGAGACAGCAGCTCACAGAGATCCTGGCCCAGATGTGTCATGGGTTAGTATGAAATTTGGGCAATTCTGTCTCACTTAGCACTGCCCACAGAAGGGCTTTTCTTTTCAGGGGCATTTTTAAAGGATAATGATTATTCTCCAGATAAATCATAGTCAGAAGCTAATTACTAACTACTCACTGTCATGCCCAAGGCATACTTAACGTTAGAGAGCGTGTAGCTAGAGAGATGAGAGTCAGGCAGAGACAGTCTCCGTTCTACACATCTACAGTAAATCAGTGAAGTATCCTTAAAGACTAAAAAATATTAAGAAATCCACTTGTAAAAGTATACGAGGTCAACACTAGCCTCTAGTACCTGTTAGCTATTGGCCGGAGCAGTCATAGTGAGGGGTCCAGGCGTGGTGGCTCACACCTGTAATCCCAGCACTTAGGAGATCTAGGCGGGTGGATCGCCTGAGCTCCCAGGTTTGAGACCAGTCTGAACTAGAGCGAGACCCCATCTCTAAAAATAGCCAGGTGGGTGCCTGTAGTCCCAGCTACTTGGGAGGCTGAGCAAGAGAATCACTTAAGCCCAAGAGTTTGAGGTTGCTGTGAGCTGTGATGCCATAGCACTCTACCAAGGGCAACAAAGTGAGACTCTGTCTCAAAAAAAAAAAAAAAAAAAAAGACTGAGGGATTGATATGAATGTGTTTCACATGGGCTGCTCTGGGACTCTCCCCTCATATTTGTCACGAAGTCTGATTTGGGTGGTGCCACTGCCCAGGGAAGGTAGAGTATGTGTAAAATTTGTTTAGGTGCAAAAATCAGTCCAACGGGGATTACAGTGTGGGTCTGAGGGAGCTACCAGGCCTAGGCAGAGAGAAATCCAAATGAAGATGGTGGGGTGGGAACAGTTTCCCACAGGGGTGCTTTTAGCTTTCTTCCTCCCTCTCACGTGCTAACAGCATGACTTCAGGGTAGTGTAAAGAAAGGGAGAGGCAACAGCGGGCAGGCCAAGGGGAAGCCCGGCTCAGGGGTCAAATACAGGTGGTTGTCCCCATCTGCTGCCCAAGCTGGGCGGCTAGAGAGAAGGCACTAATGCCTCTGGCTCCTCTGCCAGAGTCTGCTGGTTTACGATTCTAAGTAATCATCACATGTTTAAGATTCACCTTTGCAGGTTAGCTCTCTCCAACTGTCTGTTGGCAGGTTTTAATGAGTGCAGGTGCTCCTTGGCTTACAATGGGGTCATGTCCTGACAGAAGTCAAAACTGCATTTAATATGCCTCGCCCACTGAACATCAGAGCATAGCCTGGTCTACCTTAATTGTGTTAGAACACTTACATTAGCCTGCATTTGGGCGACATCACCTAACACAAAGCTAATGTTAGAACAGAGTGCTGAATATTTCAAGTGATTTACTGAATACTGAAAGTAAGAAACAGACTGGTTGAAGGGATCCTTGAAACGTGGTCTCTACCAAATGCTTATCACTTTCTCATCATCATTAAGTTGAACAATCATAACTCGGGAACTGTCTGTAGTTGTTTTGGGTTGAGGTGTGTCCCCCATAAAGATATGAGTACATATGAATTCGACCTTTGGTGGAAACAGGATCTTTGCAGATGTCATCGAGGTAAGATGAGGTCATTTTGGATCAGGGTGAACCCTAATTCAATAACTGGTGCCTTTACAAAGAAGAGGGAAATTAGGACACAGAAACAGAAGGAATGCTGCATGACAAAGGAGACAGAGGATGAGGAAATGAGAATGGCGTGTCTCTAAGCCAAGGAACACTGCACTTGTCAGGCAGCTGCCAGAAGCTCAGAGAGAGCTCCCTCAGGAAAAGCCAACCCTGCCATCCTTGTTAAATTAGGGAACACTATTGGCCTTGACCCTGGACTCTGGGCTCCAGAACTGTGAGAGAATAAATTTCTGTTATTTTAAGCCACCGGGTCATTGCACTTTGTTACAGCAGCCCTAGGAAAGAGTGGCTGAAAGAGCAGTCACCTTGCACACAAATGAACGGAACTAGAACAAGATTTATTAGGTTCGTAACATATGTGGAAAATACTTTTTGGTCTCAATGATAGCAACTTTATTTTGATACAACTATTGCTCTTGCAATTCTTCTTTTTTTTTTTTGTGTGAGATAGTCTCACTTTGTCTCCCCTGGTAGAGTGCCGTGGCGTCATAACTCACAGCAACCTCAGACTCTTAGGCTCAACCAATTGTCTTGCCTCAGCCTCCCAAGTAGCTGGGACTATAGGCATCCCCCACAACACCCAGCTATTTTTAGAGATGAGATCTCTCTCAGGCTCAGGCTAGTCATGAACTTGTGAGCTCAGGCGATCTGCCACCTTGGCCTCCCAGAGTTCTGGGATTATAGGCAGTCAGCCATCATGCCTGGCCACTCTTGTAATTCTTTACTAGGAGTTTGATGAATGCATATTCATTTCACACTTGTCAAAAGATTAAGCTTTCCTGCCTGCCTTATAGATTCATTTGCCAACTTGCATTTCAATTTTTTTTAAAGATATGTTTTTGTAGTATTAAGAAGTGAATTAGGTTTGGCGCCCGTAGCACACTTACAGTGCCAGCCACATACACCAAGGTTGGCGAGTTTGAACCCAGCCCGGGCCAGCTAACCAACAATGACAACTGCAACAACAACAACAACAAAAAATAGCCGGGCATTGTGGCAGGTGCCTGTAGTCCCAGCTAGTTGGGAGGCTGAGACAACCAGGGGTCCTCAAACTACGACCCACGGGCCACATGATTGCATTTGTTCCCGTTTTGTTTTTTTACTTCAAAATAAGCTATGTGTAGTGTGCACAGGAATTTGTTCGCAGTTTTTTTTTTTAAACTATAGTCCAGCCCTCCAACAGTCTGAGGGACAGTGAACTGGCCCCCTGTTTAAAAAGTTTGAGGACCCCTGGGGAGAATCACTTAAGCCCAAGGGTTTGAGGTTGCTGTGAGCTGTGACTCCGTGGCAGTCTACCAAGGTAACATAGTAAAATTCTGTCTCAATAAAAAAAAAGAAAGAAAGAAAGAAATTAACTACATACTTCATATATTTTCCACAAAACGGCAACTGATGTAACACATTTTTAACATCATAGTTAACAGTGATGGTGCAGTGTTACTGAATTCTATAGGTGCTACCACTCCAAGCCAGTACCCCATGCTTTTGAAAGGTCTGCTTGCCAGCTCTTGGTGGAGAAGTTAATTGCCTTCTGGCAATGCTGATGAGGCGTTGCTCTATTTAAAGGCAATTTGAGGAAGAGAGATGCCTCCTGTGTGGGAAAGGCTGAGTTAAGACATATTCAGATCCATTGGAAATAACACATCTCTGCACCAACTAAGGGACACATCCAACCTGGTTTATACTTCACAAAAATAAGTAATACCTGACAACTTTGGTGATTGGCAAAAATGAAGTCTAACCAAACTTGATAAGTTGAACCTCAGAATTGGTTTTATTTTAGAAAATAATCTGTGTTAAGATTTTTCAAAAACTGATCAGTCTGATTTTCACAGCCTTGTTTTCTCATCAGCTCATTCGAACAGTCTTGGAGTCATACCACACACCGTTCAGTGCTGACCTTCAAAACTTGAGGTCATACCTTCATTTTGTTTTTGTTTTCCAAAAATGCAACTGCTCTACGTAAGAAGAGTCAAAGGGAGCTTTTAAAATAATTCTAAGAGTTCATATTATTACTCGAGAAGGTATATACTATTTCTCTAAATGAAAAAAGTGAAATACTAAATCAGCCTATGATTCTAAGTAATCACGTTTCCTAAAATCGGCTTTTTTAAATGGGTAATTTTCAAATACATCTCAAAATCATCTTTTTTAAACTAGAATTTCTGGCCCCTTTGCAGTTGGGAATTTTATGTGTCCTCAAATTAACAAGAGAAACGAAACTACTCGTTGCTGGTCAGTTGGCTGAGTAGAATGAAGAAGAGAATTTTTAATTGAAATATAATTATTCATTCTTTTCTATAGAAAGTGTTTTTCAGAAGATATAGATGTATATATTCATCACGTATCTGTTCTAAACAAATAACCCTGAGCATAAAAACTAAACTGAAAAGAAATACACAGAATGTCAATGTCCACAGGGCTATCTTTAGGGTTGTTTGAATATGAATGATTTCTCCCTTTTTTCTACTCTTCTGTATTTTCAATAGCAATTTGTAGCTCTATTATAGTGGGAAAACATAATTAATTGTTAAAATGATCTAAGAGCCAACCTAATGCTATGAAACATGTCTACAGACAGCTGGGAAACAACCACGGTTGACAGAACCTGCTGTTACTCTGATATCAAGGATGAAGAGTGGCCCAATTTGTGTGAAAAATTCTCACACCAAGGCCAAAAGACAGGCCAGCAGCAGGCTCTCCAGGTGAAGTCCCAGCTGACCAACGGCCCAAGACCAGCCTTCTCAAGGCTTATGTGTCATGGAGTCCAAGCTGGCACCATTTCTGTTTTATCAAGCTCATTTTGTCTTTAATCTGAGCCTGCTTTGATGTGTTCAAATCAAATGCTGAGAATTTTTAGAGCAGAGAAAGCAATGAAGAGTCTGGCTCCCCAATCTGTCCATCTGGATAGACACACTTCGAATCCAGAGAACTTCTGGCACATTCACAGTTGAGAACTTTATGTGCCCTGGAATCAGCAAAGGAGACTAAACTACTTATCACAGGATATTTGGCCTGGTGGGATGGAAAAGATTATCTTTACATTGAAAAAATAGGCTTCCCTTACTGTAGAAACTATGTTTTTGCAAAGGATATATTTATAGGACAAAAATGTTAACCTGAGGGTATCAAAAAGACTGCTAAGGAAGACAGCCACCCATTCATTTGTTCATTCATCACTCACTCATTCATTCACGTAACTAATCAATTAACACCAGCTGGGTTCCAGTATGTGCACCAGTTAACATGATGGTTCTCAAAGTGTGGGTCCAGACTAGAAGCATAGGCATGACCTGAGAACTTCTTAGAAAAGCAAACTCTCAGATTCAACCCCAGCATATTGCATTGAAGTCTCCAGGAGTGAGACTCAGCAATCTGTCTTTTAATGAGCTCTTCGGATGCTTACCACACCACTAGAGTTTGAGAACCACTGGTCTTGCGCTTAGGTGTGTTGCAGTGGGGGTGGGGAGGAAGCACTTCGACTAAAAAATGTAATGGTGTATAGGAGAAGCTCATTGTTCTGGGGAAGTACAGCGTGCAAGGCAACCCCTTTCCCATGGGGAGGGCTTTCCAGATGCTATTACTTTGCCCTGACTTCCGTGCAACTGCAGTATTTATTAGGATGTCACATAGTGTGTGATCTTCTTGATCCAATATTCTATTAATTTGAAGTTTTCCCTTTACAATTGGCTTCCAGAAAGAAGTAAAAAGACCCAAATTAAGTATCCCACTCTTTCTTGCCCATGTTCTCAGATCAGAATGTCTTTATTGATACTTTTATAAAATGGCTACAGCCAGTCCTTGTAGCGCAGTATAAGTTTCCCAGAAGATACTTTGGGAAGCCAAAGTAGTTATCAAAAACATCATTAGAGAGGTAGCCAGACTGATGTGCTTAGATAAAAAAAGCATTTCCAGCTCAGCACCTGTAGCTCAGTGGCTAGGGCGCCAGCCATATACACCAGAGCCGGCGCATTCGAATCCAGCCCAGACCTGCCAAACACAGTGACAACTACAACCAAAAACTATCTGGGTGTTGTGGTGGGCGCCTGTAGTCCCAGCTACTTGGGAGGCTGAGGCAAGAGAATCGCTTAAGCCCAAGAGTTGGAGGTTGCTGTGAACTGTGTCGCCACAGCACTCTACCCAGGGCAACAGCTTGAGACTCTGTCTCCAAAAAAAAAAAAAAAAAAAAAAAAAACCATTTCCTACTTTCAATGACATCCACTTATTTCCTTTTCCTTTTCCCTTCTTTTTTTGCTCACGGCACCATCTTTAGCTGAGAAAGTAGTAATTCTGCAAACTAGCCCTCCTATCAAATTTAATAGGCCTGGACACAGCTGTGTGGGAAGCCAGGCTGCCTGGGATGGAAGCCACCTCCAGGGTCTTCTGGGTCAAAGAGACTTACTCTGCAGCAGAATCTATTATGTCTCATGTATTTTTCTGCTTCTCTGGAGAGGAATGTCCAAAAGGGTGTGGCAGAGAGGTTAACCACAGTTATGAAGACAAACAGCTGGCTGCTTACTTCATTGTTTCATGAGGACTTAATTTTGGATCCTGTCCAAATAACCATGTTTTGAATAGAAAGTGTGAAAACAGTCCAGTTGAGTTTGCTTTAATTGCCTATACAGTGAATATGCCCCTCATAGGTTCCAACTATAGGACTAAGGTTATGTTTCTCATTACTAGTGTATGTCCTTATTTAAATTCCATCACAGAAGAACCTAATAATAACTAGTCACAGCAACTGAAAATAATACAACTATATAGTACCTTTTATCAGCTAAACATGGTGCTGTGTGAAAAAGCATGCTGGACATTATGTTAAATTTCTTGCCATAATCATATCAACTCTCTGAGGTTTTGCATTTTCCCTTTTGCAGCTGTGGAAACTGAAGGTCAGAAAGCTTAAGAAATTTGTGCATGGTTATATAGCAAGTAAGCTGCAAGACTGGAATTTGAATTCAGGTCTGTCTGACTTCACCATGTTATGGTACTTCTCTGAAATGCCTGTAGTGAAGGGATAAAATGATGACAATCCATTTAGCTAACGAACACAATTCTGCCATCTATAAATATGCTCTGGCCAAGCTTGGACAAAGCATTCTAGACCAGTGACAGATTTCTTACCAGCCTAAAGCTTTTAAAATTTTTTGAAGGAGAACTTACCAATAAATGCTAGATTCCAGAGCTGCTGAGTAAGTTTCATCACACTCATCCTAATTATTTGTTAGTAGGTACCTGGGGCATTGTGTTGAGAAAGATTCCAAGGCCATGTGTGAGCCCAAAGGCAAGGACATCTGGCCTGGCCTTAGGAGAGGGAACTACAATGACTATGCCAAATATTTTCTATTTTTGATATATATGTTGGGTGCCAAAAGTCTTAAAAATTTAGACTCAGCCCTTGAATTCAGACCATATAATAATTACCATAGAAAATTAGGTATCATGAAGATGGGCTTAATAAAATATCATGTTACTGCATCAGGTTTGTGTAGCATGGTGGATGATGGAACACCACAGTAATTGATACAGGCTATCTTAGTCCTTTTGTGTTGCAATAAAGGAATACCTGAGACTAGGTAGTTTATAAAGAAAAAAAGTTTATTTGGCTCATAGTTCTGCAGGTTATACACGAAGCATGGAACCAGCATCCATTTCTGATGACAACCTCAGGAATCTTCTACTCGTGGCACAAGGTAAAGGGGACTTGGAGTATGCAGAGATCACATGGTAAGAGACGAAGCAAGACTTGGAGGAGGAGGTGCCAGACTCTTTTTAACAACCAGCTCCAGGGGAGCTTTCATGGGAACTTACAGAGAGAACTCACTTGTTACCACCAGGATGGCACCATTCCTGAGGGAGTCACCCCCATGATCCAAATATCTCCCATTAGGCTCTTCCTCCTACATTGGACATCAAATTTTGACATAAGATTAGGAGGAGATCAAACAAAACAAACTATAGCACAGGCATGCCTCAGTCTAAGGCAACCTAAATTGATAAAATTATAAATTATGAATGAGATTCACAACCTTACAGAAGGGTTGCTGCTGGCTCGGCACCTGTAAGCTCAGTGAGTAGGGTGCCAGCCACATACACTGAGGCTGGCAGGTTCGAGCCTGGCCCGGGCCTGCTTAACAACAATGACAATTGCAAGAACAACCAAAAAATAGCTGGAAGTTGTGGCAGGCGCCTGTAGTCCCAGCTATGTGGGAGGCTGAGGCAGGAGAATCACTTAAGTCCAAGAGTTGGAGGTTGCTGTGAGCTGTGATGCCACAGCACTCTATCCAGGACGATAGCTGAGACTCTGTCTCAAAAAAAAAAAAAAAAAAAAAAGCGTTGCTGGCATGGTTTTAAATAGAAACATCACTTCTACACTACCCCAAACACATACAAAAAGTATTTTATGATCCCCACCAAGATGGAAAGAAGAGGCAGAATAAGAAGCTAAACTATAGGCATATTGTTAAAATTCTATTGAAAGTGACCTACAGATTCCATGCAATTTGTCAAAATTCCAATAATGTTTTTAACAGAAATAGAATAAGCAATACTAAAATTCATATGGAACCACAAAGGATCCCAAATAGCCAAAGCAATTTTGAGAAGAAAGGAATTGAAGGAAGGACGGGAGGGAGGGAGAGGAGGGGAGGGGAAGAGAGGAAAGGGGAGGGAAGGGGATGGGAGGGGAGGGGAGGGGAAGGGAGAGGAGGGGAAGGAAGAGGAGAGGAGAAAGGAAGGAAAGAAGCTGAAGGCAACACACTACCTTATTTCAAAATACAATACAAAGCTATAGAATCAAAACAACATGGCACTGACATAAAAACAGACACATAAAAAAACAAAAACAAACAAACAGACAGACAGACAGACACATAGACCAGTGGAACAGAATAAAAAGTTCATAAATAAATCTATGCATTTACAGTCAATTGATTTTCAACAAAAATGCCAAGATCACACAAAGGGGAAAAGATAATCTCTTCAATAAATGGTGTTGAGAAAAAGGAAGAAGAATGAAATTTTTATCTCATATCATATATAAAAATCAACTCAAAATGGACTAAAGACTTAAATGTAGGATCTGTAAGAAGAAAATATAGAAGAAAAGCACTGATCTGGGCAATGATTTTTGAATATGACACCAAAAGCACAGGCAATAAAAGAAAAAAATAGCCAAATGGGAATGCATCAAATGAAAAAGCTTCTTCACAGTGAAGAAATTAATCAAAGGAATGAAGATACAGCCTATGGAATGGGAGAAAATGCTTGCAAACTATATATCCAATAAGGAGTTAATATCCAAAATACATAAGAAACTCAAAGAACTCAATAGTAAGAAAACAAATGACTGGAGTAAAATATTGGCTAAGGATCTGAAAGCTATTTTGTGAAATAAGATATACAGAAAACAAACAAGTATATGATAAATGAATATGAAATCACTAATCAATAGAGAAATGCAAATTAAAACCACAAATGAGAGCTCACCTCACACCTGTCAGAATGACCATTATCAAAAAGATGAAAGGTAACAAGTCAGCAAGAATGTGGGCAAAAGAAACACTTGTACACTATTGACAGGGATGTAAATCAGTACAGTCATGAAAAACAACAGGGAGGTTCCTAAAAATATTCAAACTAGAACTACCATATGACCCAGTGATCCCACTACCACATATACAGGGTGGCCATAAAGTTCATGTGCAATTTAAATGTAGTTGTAACTCTTTAAATTGCACGTGAACTTTATGACCACCCTGTACAGTCCCCCCAAAATGAAATCAGTATTTTGAAAAGATACCCATCTTCCCATGCTCATTGCAGCATTATTTGCAACAGCCAAGATACAGAATCAACCTGCATGTCCATTTGTGGATAAAGGGACAAAGAAAATGTGGCTTGTATACACAGTAGAATACTATTCAGCCATCAAAAAGAAGGGAATCATTTATGGCACATCGATGGGCCTAGAGGACATTAGTAACATAAGCTAGGCACAAGAAGACAAGTACACTTATAAGTGGAACTTTAAAAAGTTGAATACAGTAGTAGAAAGTATTATAGAATGGTGGTTACCTAGGCTGGGGGACAGGGGTAAAGGCAGTTGAGGAGATGTCGGTCACAGAATACAAAATTTCACTTAGGAGGAATAAGTTCAGGGAATGTAATGTACAACATGCTGACTCTCATTAATAACAATGTATTATATTCTCAAAAATTACTAAGAGAGTGTATTTTAAGTGTTCTTACCACAAAGAAATGAAAAGTATATGAGTTAATGCACATGTAAATTAGCTCAATTTATCTGTTCCGCAAATAAATGTATACGTATTTCAAAAGAACATTTTGTACAAGATAAATATATACAATTTTTATCTGTCAACTTATAAATAAATAAGCTAAGTTCTTGGGAGACATTTGCTTATTGAGGAGCAATCAGTAATGAGCACTTGTAAAACTGGAGTTTAGACAAGAGGAACCCAGATTCAATGCATCAGAGTTGGCACAGTGGCACCCACTTGTAGTCCTAGCTACTTGGAAAATGAAGACAGGATCATGACTTGAGTTCAAGAGTTCGAGGTTGCGGTGTCTTATGATTATGCCTGTGACTAGCCCATTGCACTTCAGGGCAGGCAACATAAATTTTGCCTCTTAAAAAATAATAATAAATTTAAGGTTCGTGACCTTTTAAGAATACATCTATCAAAGAAAGGCTTAGCTTCTGATATGCTTGAAGAGAAAGAAAATGTCAGTTGATGAGGAAAAGTCTTTATATCAAGTCTTACAAATCCATACAATTGGGCTGATTTTTGCAACATGCCCTTAGACCTGGATGATCCTGCCTCCTCTGTGTAGTCTGACATCTCCAGCAACATTTATCACACTTTGGATCAAACCTGCTACTGGAATCAAATCATCATCCTAAGGCCTTCAGGCCATGGGTGAACAAGGACAGAAGGTTTCCCAAGGCCACTGTGATATCCATGACCCATCTGGGGCCATTACCTAAGACCGGCTCTCGAGACTAAATTTGGAATTTTATGCTAACTATACAAGCGTGATGAAATTAATGAGAGCTTTCTATAACTTTGCTCAGGGTACTGTGAAAAATTGCTTAATTTTCTATGTGTTTCTGGTTATTGAATATTTTCAGCTGTTAAAACTATGCAAGAATCACTGTTCGCTGGGTAAAGCAATAATTTCATATTGAGAACATCTTGTAAGTTGAAAATAATTTGGGGTACTGTTTATATTTAATGAGCTTTCAAAGTACATCCGCAACGTACTTTATTACCAGAAGAAGAGGTGACCATATGGCACACAGGGTTTTACAGCATGCAGAATGAATTTGACATTTCACTTATCTTTGATATTGACTTCAGAGGCAGTTCTCTTTGGGGTAATGTGGTACTTTACAACATCCTGGATGTGCCCAGTGGTCACTGAAGCAAGCCAGTAAACTCTCACAGAGGAAGTGGATGTGATGGGCTGCAATGGGTGTGGAAAAGCAAGAACAACTTCTATAGCTGTACAGCGCCAGTCTCCCTACTCATTTGGAAGAATAAGCTTACAGGAGGCTGTGTATACTTGCAGAAACTAACTCGTACTCTATGAAGTCCTGCACAAAACATTAAGAAGCATTAGGTTTACAAAAATCTTATTTGGTCCACAAAAGTCCTTAGTCATCCTTGTTCCTAATGGGCCCTCCTCTCTTGTGCTCCACATATCAAGCCAAAGATAACAAGAGTCTGTCCCTGGAACTGTGGCTTTACTATGCCACACGAAGAGCAATATAGTTTACACTACAACCAAGTGCACACATCCACATATATGTGGAAACAGAAGACTTATGAAATGGCAATTATCCTTACTTGGCGTAAGGATGTATTTTAAGGATTATATTTTGGAGACAGGGTCTCGCTCTGTGGCCCAGTCTGGAGTATAGTGGCACAATCATAGCTCACAGCAGCCTCAAACCACTGGGCTCAACCAACCCTCCTGTCTCAGCCTCCTGAGTCCACCACACTCAGCTAATTCCTTTCTATTTTTTGTAAAGACAGGATCTTGCTATGTTGCCCTGGCTTGTCTTAAACTCCTGGCCTCAAGTGATCCTCCTGCCTTAGCCTCCCAAAGCTGCTGGGATTATAGGCATGACCCACCACACCTAGTCTTACAATTCTGCCTTCCCCCAAAAAAGTTAAATTTAAAGATTTATCTCTACATTATTGTTTTGACTTCAACAATACTCAAGGAAAATGAATGAATGTGTCCACTGAAAGGTATGCAAAATAATAGCACAAAACCGGAAATAACCCAATGTTAATCAATAGCAGAATTAATTTTTCTTAATTACAGTATATTCATACAATAAAATACTACACAACTATATTTTAGAAAAGAACAAACTACTACCATATAGACATAATGTTTGGGCAAAAGGAGACAGACAAAAGAGTGTATACTGAAAGATCTCACTTACATGATTGGGAAAGGCAAGACTAATCTATGGTGATAGAAGTTGTCTCTAGAGGTAAATGAATATTAAGTGAGCAGTCATGCAAGGACATTTCTGTGGGGTTGGAAATGTTCTGTGTCATCATTTGATGTTGATTACATTGGTATATACATATATTTTAAAAATCATTGAGTTATATGTTTGAGATTTATGTACTTGATTATATACATTATTGTATAATAGGAAAAAAACAAACTTTTCTCCTAATATAGTCTTAACATAACACAGAACACTTCACTTCTGATACCAGATGTGTGGGAATTTTTCCCCTTATGACAAGAAATTTTCCAGTGGACACCAACTGTCATATAATTCAAATCCAATTCTGATACTATTTACCTGGAGATAAAGTCAGCTCCCCCAGGCTCAGGGCTCAGTCCCACAAAACTGTTCCTACTTAGGAGGCTAATCACAAGCCTCAGTCTGTGTCCTGTGCTTCTGATGGATCAACTATAATCCAGGATTTTCATAACCTCTTCCTTGTTTTCCATAATGTTCCAGGACTTCTCAGGGAACTCAGTGAAACACTTTACTTATGTTGACCCGTTTATCATAAAGGATATTACCAAGGACAAATGAACAGCCAGGTGGAAGGGACACCTAGGACAAGGCACATAGGAAAGGGCACAGAACTTCCATTTGATCCCAAAGTGGCACCTCCATGAACTCAGCAACCTGGAAACTCCCCAAACCCTGTCCTTTGGTGGTGTTTAGGGTGGTTTTATTATGCGGGCATGATTGATTAAATCACTGGCCATCGATGATCAACTCAATCTTCAGCCCCCTCTTCCTTCCCCAGAGGTCAGGGGATCAGGCTGAAAATTCTAACCCCTAAACCACAAGGTTAACTCCCCAGCAACTCCCATGCTGAGCTATCTGGGAGCCCCCTGCCATCAGTCACTTACTGACATTCAACAAGACACTTATTACTGCAGAGATTCCAAGGGTTTCAGAAGCTTTGGGCCAGGAAACAGGATGAAAACCAAATATATATTTCTTATTATAAATCACAATATCACAATTATACTTCAGTTAAAAATATTTTTTAAAAGTTAGTTATCAGCCTCTAAAGTGATTACATAATCCTCTACCGGGTAGAGACTCAATTTGAAGAACAGTGCTGAAAAAGACATTTCACCCAAGGGCATGATTCTCTTGCGGAAAGCAAGGCCAGAGAGTATTAAAAGGTGTTCTTTTATTTCAGTCTGGATTTCTTTAAATTTGCTCCCTGTCTGTCATTGCTCCTGCATTCTTATTTTCTGCCTTTGGGTAGAAGAGCTGATATAAATGTACATGAAATCAGATCAGCGGATCCATTACCCCCAGGTCTCTTCTTATTTTATTATGGGTCTCCGTGTTCGGGTTCCCCCGCCTTTACCTGCTTTGCCTGGTCCCATTTGACAAGGTAGAATGAATGGTAAATGCAGCAAGAAGAAAGACACCCTGTAGTCAGGAGCTGGCACTTTATTTTACCTTTTCCTGAACACACGGCCAGAGGCCGTGGACTTAGATGCCACTTCTTGTAAGAAGACCACTTACATGCAGAAAGAGCCACACCACTTACATGCAGAAAGAGCCAGACCAAACCACACTTCCTACAGGCACAGAGCAGCCTAGTGGCAGGAAGTGCTATCCTCCTGCCTGGCCAGAAAGGCAGTGGGTCTGCCCCTCTCTCACCTGACAGCTGACACTCTACCTGGAATCACGTCCTTGCTCAGTGAGGACCAACAGGGCCAGATACGCTAGCACTACAAGGGGAGCACAGGCCTTCTGAAGGAAGCCAGGGAAGAGAGGCCACAAAACATCTGCCCATGAAAGCATTGGGATGGAAAATGCCAGGGGAGAAAAGGCAACCAGCAGAGAAGCGTCTCAAAGACCAAAGGGACAAGAAGCAGGATGGGGAAACTAGATGGGAAAGGCAAGACGTAGTGGCAGGCACCCAAGGAGAATGGAAGGGAATGGGACTGGGTAGGAGTGTGGCCCTATGCACACAGGGAGAGACCACCGCGTAGGGGTCAGTGAGGAGAGCTGAGATTCCATGAATTTCTCTTTCACTAGTGCCCCCTCTCTATGGAAGACGCGTTCCAACACATTCCATGGATGCCCGTCCCTGTGAATGGCACTGAACCCTACATATGCTATGCTTTTTTTTTCTTTTTGCCAAACCTATGACAAAGGTTAATTTATAAATTAGGCATAGTAAGAGATTAACAACAATAACTAATAACAATGTCGGGCATAGTGCCGCACACCTGTAACCCCAGCTACTCAGGAGGCTGGGGCAGGAGGATGGCTTGAGTTCAGTCAGGAGTCCAAGGCTGTGGTGACAGATCTGCCTCTGAAAAACAAAAACCAAAAAGACTCCCCCAAACTAACAACAAAATAGAATAATTATAACAATATACTGCAATAAAAGTTATTTTAAAACTTACGAATTGTGTCTTTCTGGAATTTTCTACTTAATGCATTCTGAGATTGCTCATGGATAACTGAAATCATGGAAAGTGAAACCACAGGTAAGGGGGAATTATTGTATATGTAGATTCTTCAACACTCTCCATCTCCTTCAATCCACACAATAACCCTGTGAGATGGGTGGCATTCTACCCACTTTACCAATGAGGAAGAGAAGGAATTGAGGAGACTCAATGTGCCCCCCACAGAATTCATATGTTGAAATCAGAATCCTTTGGGATGTCCTGGTACTAAAAGGAATTTCCAGGGGTAAAGAAATCCTCTTTGGGTACATGTGAAACTTAGTAAATGTAGAATATAAATGTCTTAACACAATAACTAAGAAAATGTCAGGAATGCTATATTAACCAGTGTGATGAAAATATGTCAAATGGTCTATAAAACCAGTGTATGGTGCCCTATGATCGCATTAATGTACACAGCTATGATTTAATTAAAAAAAAAAAAAGAAAGAAAGAAAGGAAGAAATCCTCTTTGGCCTGAAATTGCTAAAATAACATGCATTTGATCATCCTGACCAACATGAGATCAACTCTTGTTTGCCCAAATATCAGGGAACTGGCTGTGAACCAGAATCACTACCTTGGGGATTTTAGAAGATGGATCCTTTGCGAAGCGATCAGGTCATAAGCACAAAGCACTCATGAAGGGGATTAATGGCCTCACGGAGGAGGCCTGTGAGAGCTCCCATACCTCTCCCACCAGATAAGGACACAGTTAGAAGACGGACCCTGAATCTGCCGTGACTTGATCTTGGAGTTCCAGCCTCTACCGCTGTAAGAAATAAATTCCTATTGTTTATAAGCCATCCAGTCTGTGGTAGTTTGTTACAGCTGCCGGAACTAACCGAGACATTCATGTGGAAGACCTTGGCCTAGTGTTCCTGTCTAATTATGAAGTCCATGCTCCTTCCACTCTAGTAGGTGAGTGACTCTGTCCTTCAAAAAATTAACAATCTCCACCCTGAACCCTCTACTTACAGCTACACTTTTTACTGATAGATCTTCCTCTGGACTAAGGAAATGGTGACTTACTAAAGAATAAAGAGCCAGTTCCCTGATATTTGGGCAAACAAGAGCTGATCTCATATTGGTCAGGATGATCAAATGCATGTTACTTTAGCAATTTCAGGCCAAAGAGGATTTCTTGACCCCTGGAAATTCCTTTTAGTACCAGGATGTCCCAAAGGATTCTGGTTCACAACTCCTGAGGGTCCTGTTAAATCTGGAAAGGTGAACTAAGGAGTTCCTGGTCCATTCTGAAGACTATCCCAAAAAGCACAGTAAGTTCCTCTTCCATGATTTGCCAGAGACTTTCAAACCAAACCATGTCTTTCTATAACTTGGTGCCTTGAGGCCTCATCCCTTTCACTGAAGTTTCCATGGTAAACCAGGAATCAAGGGGACCTTTGCATTTTCTTGGACTCCCCAGGCACACTCTTTTGGTCCAGTAATGGCAGCAGTAACATTGGTCTAGCGTTTGGTAATTTGGGGTCCAGATTCAGATTCATCTAATGCTTTTTAAGACGTACTAGGTGCCTTATGTATTCATATATATATATTATTTCATTTCATCTTTCCAATAAACCTGAAAGAGCACGTGATAGTCCTCATTTTGCATAAGAAATAAGAAAAGCCAAGATAACTGTCCAATGTCAAATCACTCATAAGTGGCAGAACTGACATTCGAGTCCAGGGCATCTGGCTGTATGTTCTGAACCCATTCTGTCATATTGCTCAGCTCTGTGTGAGTGGTGATTTATTGAGGGGACTTCATGGCACTCATCACGGCCCCAATCTTACGGCACTAAAAAGCTTATGATAGCCCACACTCATTTCACATAGAGTTAAAGTATGAATATGGCTTAGAAGTGCCACCAGTGTGTAATCAATGAGCTCCCATTCTGTACGTGATCTCAGCCCAAACACCAAATCTGTACTATAGTTCAGCTTTATGATAAAGATACAAAAGTTATATACATAAATTTCACCCCAAGTTACTTCTCTATCTTTTGATATTTATGATACCTTCAAGATCAACCCAGCAGAATCTATAATCTTAAAGGGTTATGTTTTTAATCACTTCATTCCTGCCAATCATCAAAGAACTTCAAGAAATGGCATCTTGAGTAATATTCTAGTCTCTTAAATTGAATGAAGTTATATTTTAATAAATTTTTAAATAGGGTGTCAGACAATATATATACGTGCATGTGTGTGTGGATCCTTTATTCCTACAAAGTTTTGTTAAATAATAAAACCTAAATTATTAAGGTATTAACTGAACTTCAGTGTTTTGATCTCAGTTTTCTCTAGAGATCATCTGGCAACCACATGACAAGATTTTCCACTTTTGTTCAAGTCTAAATGAGGTAGATTATTAACCAGTTAAATTTTTTTTTTTTTTAAGTTTTTTTTTTTTTTTTTGTAGAGACAGAGTCTCACTTTACCACCCTCGGTGGAGTGCCGTGAAGTCACAGGACCCACAGCAACCTCCAGCTCTTGGGCTTCTGCGATTCTTCTGCCTCAGCCTCCCGAGCAGCTGGGACTA
>CAUYPK010020861.1:0-11026 GCA_963574355.1 Loris lydekkerianus | reverse complement strand
TAACCTAAGAATAGGGGATGGGGGAAAGGGAGGGGAAGGAGGGGAGAGAGGGAGGAAGTGGGCGGAGGGAGAGTGATTTGTGGGATTACACCTGTGGTGCATCTTACAAGGGTATATATGAAACTTAGTAAATGTAGAATGTAAATGTCCCAACACAATAACTAAGATAATGCCAGGAAGTCTATGTTAACCAGTGTGATGAAAATGTGTCAAATGGTCTATAAAACCAGTGTATGGTGCCCCATGATCGCATTGATGTACAGCTGTGATATAATTAACAAAACCAATATACATTCATTTTACAAATATTACTCTGCATTTTCTATACACATATACAGTTCCCATATACAGTTCAAGATGGAAATCCTATCAGTGAAGGAAACAGAAATATCTACCCATGCTAGGATTTCATTCCAGCCTATACTAAATAATATAATGTTTAAGCCATATACTCCTCTATACTTTCCAAGACAATCTAAAACTTATGTGTTCTATTGGACAATCATGCTATGTTTCAGTACAAAAGAAAGTGATTCTTGTACTACTTTTTAAAGATATATTAAATTATTTATTTCTTTATTCCTGGTAAATTTATAAATCTAATAAATAACTATTTACCATATTTTCAAAAGTCAGACCAGTTTTCTAGTGTCTATACTGATTTTTAAATGTAGGTGGCTTTGAATATTAAAAAGGAAGTTTCTGATGAAAATTAGCAACATTTGGAATAAAAATATTTGCCATATATAGTTATAAATAAAATATTTTCAACTGAGAACTAAACTATGGTTTTCAAAGAAGCACATATATATGATATAACTGGTAACTTTCTCTAACACTTACTTTGAAATAGAATCTTCCTTAATAATAAAAATTATAATAAAATTATTATCCATAATAAAATTTTATCCATAATAAAAATGGATATGACCTTCTCTTTGATGTTGCATCTCATTTGATAGATATAACGAGGTACTTATTCTGACTTATCAAGGATAAGGTACAATACCTCTATAATTTTACCAGTTATAATGAGCATACCTAACATAAACAAAAAAAAAATAAGTTTATCCCCTTTGTAAATGATTTTATCTCACGTGATTCTTTCAAATCCACGCCTTATACTGTTATAAGACACAGAAATATTGAGCTCTTCAGCAGCCGTGACTTGGATGTTTAATTGGTCTGCATGCACGTGCTTTGAGATTCCTGGTGCTTTTCCATGTTGAAATACTCTAGGGTTAATTATAGAGACAAATTCGGATGGTTCTCTCTTTTATTTTACGAGTAATAAAGATGCATTGATAAATGGATGTATTGTATAGTTCTAAAATAGAAAATCATGCAGGTCATTTTCAATAGCACTTCCTCCCCGCAGAGACACTTCAAGTAACACTGACCGTCATTGTCATCTCTGTCACTTGATGCTATTTGGTTTATACTCATTACCAACTATTGCAAAAAATAGAATTACATTAATGCTCATACTTTTTATTTCCATAGTTTTAAGGATTGTAGGAATAAGTAAGGAATTCCAGATTTTTACTAGCCATAGGCTAGACAGTGGGTTTATAATTGATACCATTTGACCTCATGGAATAGATTACTACAGCTAGAACTCTATGTCCTTCGGGGAATAACAGAAAAATGATATATTTTAAAATAAGAAATATTGTATCTTGAATATTGTGAATAAATGAAACCCAAGCAATGTTTTGGAATTACCTTAAACACGATACATTTTTTCCTTATGTTTCTGAATAAAGGAACAAAACAGAGTAAAAAGACTCATGATTTAGGAACTCTAATATGGGTTTAAAAATGGGATCAGTATTTGTGGACTTGTAGAATCCTTGAACTGCTTCGGAGGAGATTACTGTGGCTTACTTCAAATTACTTGTGGTATCCTGCTATTTCAAATGTTATTTTTTTTTACAAGAATAATGTTAAAATTCTTAAAATATAGTCTAGATAAGAAGCAGCTTGAAAATGGAGCCATTCTGAAATTATCTTATGAATTTATCTGCGTACATACCATATGTGTGTGTGTGTGTGTGTGTGCGCGCGTGCTTGTTATTGTTAACTAACTTGAAGTAAATATGTAATAGTGTAAGCCAAGAGCCAAAACATGATTGGCAGCCTAGTTGTCACAGCAACCAAAACAATGTTGATACTGTTTGGGGAAAGAGCGTTGGAAGGAATCCTTGACGTCTCACTTCTTCCAGTCTTTTCTAGTACTTTTAGTTCAGTTTGAAACATTGGAGAAGATGGGGGCAGGGCATATTTTCCTGTTTCTAATTTGCGAAAGGAATTCTCAGATCCGTTTTGTCTTTTCTGAATTGATAGAGGCAGATTTCCTATCAGTATTAATCCTAAATTTTTCAGGTAGGAGGAACAAATTGTAATGATTCCTAACCACATTTTGCCAGGTATTATCCCAGGTAAGACATATGTCCCAGTTGACTGGTGCTGTTTGCAGAAGTTCCAGCCATTAGTTAAAATGGGATGTGCTTTGACTGTACTGAACAGAAGATGAGCTCTCTGAGGGCTTTTCGTATTGGAAGATGAGAAAATAAAATAAAATTTAAAGCTCAATTTTAAAGTAATTTTATTTATTTATATGTTTGGCCTGTCAGCTCTTTATTTGTAATAAAATATTGTAAAATAGAGTTGGGGCTTGGCACCCGTAGCACAGTGGTTACACCGCCAACCACATACACCAAGGATGGTGGGTTCGAACCTGACCCAGGCCTGCTAAACAACAATGACAACTGCAACAAAAAATAGGCAGACATAGTGGTAGCACCTGTAGTTCCAACAACGTGGAAGGCTAAGGCAAGAGAATTGCTTAAGCCCAAGAGTTTGAGGTTGCTGTGAGAGCTGTCACACGTCACGGCACTCTACTGAGGGGGACATAGTGAGACTCTGCCTCAAAAACGAAAACAATAACAAAAACAAAAATTGAGCCGGTTCCCTAGTGTGTAAAATTAAAATATATATATATAGATGGTCAGCAAGATACAGTGTTGTAAAGTTGAAGAACAGCAAAGACAGGGAAAAAAACCTTAAAATCCAGATTTTCAGAAGCAAATCCAGAACACAAAGACAAATTGCCTATAAGAAAGACAATGTTTAGACTGAGAGTTGACTTCACAGCAGCAATAATGGAAAAGAAAACTAGAGGACTGGAGAGATATATCATCAAATTGCTAAGAGAAATTAACCAACAACTGAGAATTATGCATTCATATTTCTTAAAAACAAGGGCAAATTTACTAAAAAGATTATTATATATATTACTAAAATATATTTTATGAAATGAACTTTGAAGAGCGAGGCATTTAAAGGAAGAGAAAAATAATCCTAGAAGGTAAAGCAGTTTTAATTGTTCTCACTATTTTGCCCAAGTTTTTATTTCTTCATATCTTGGTATGAATCTAATCTTCTCTCAAAATTGTGGGTTGAACGTAGGCAATACTACTTAAAAGTTATGTGACTACTTTAACAGCATATTTTTATTAAGTGAAATTAAAGTTAATACATTAATGTATATCGTTTATTCTCAAGGTGAATAATGATAACTATGTCTCAGCATTTATTTTTCTGTTCGAAATTGAATATCTACTGTCATCTTTGCAAAGTGTCTGAAATTCTGGCACAGGATTTCCAAGGAGAATAATTACGCCCATCTTGACTTACTAGAACCACATAAATTTATAAATTCTTTCTAATAACCTTACACCAACAAAAACATGAAGATTATTTTCCTTCTCAGTATAAAATTATCATTTAAAAAAAATAAAGTTCTGGACATTTATATTTAAAGAATAGTATTCAGAAGGACTTGGGCGCCCCTAAACTAGTGACTAATTCTCACATAAATTGGATTTAATTTTAACCAAAGTACATTACTTGAACATTAATTTTTAATTCAACTTGTTAACATGTTCTTTAGGATATTGCATCCTCATTTATAAGTGAAATATGTTTGTAATTTCCGTTTATAATAATATATTTTTTCCAATTTTAGTATCAGATGTATCCAGATGAAGTAGAATGATTTTGAAGTATTTCTTCTTTTTATTTTGTCCATAAGATTTAGCATGATCTACTTTTTGAAATTATCTTTTATTTTTATTTATAAATATTAGTTGTCTATTTTTTGAGACTTTGGAAAATAATAAGAAGTTAACTGATGACTCCATACTGAACCTCAGAGTCAAAGCATTCTATGATAGACATAGTCTTCTGACAATGTGAATGTTACTTTTTTGCATGATTATTATTATTATTGCTCAATATTTCATTACAGCAATCATCTTATTTCTTTTCTGAATGTATTTATCTTTGTTCTTTACAAGGTTTTTGTTTCTAGTCCTTATCTTAAACATTGTTATTGTTATTAAATTTTAAGCCTTCTTAACTTTGTGAAGGCAAAAAGTAGAACCCAAATAAGCACATGTATATGTATAGAGGAAAAAAAAAAGAATAGTATCCAGTATTACTTACATAGTTTTAAATACATTTTGGACAATGAGTAATTTAAAACATGTAACAATTGTGCATACAGAAAATAGACATAATCAAGAGTGCTTCCAAATTATCCAAGATGATATTAACATATTAACTACTAATATGACTGAATCTTCAGTTTTCTATGTCATATTTTGAAATCTACTAATTTTCCTTAAAGAGAAAGTACAGTAAGAGTGATTTGATTTATCCCCTTGGCAATTTCTAATATTTCTACAAAGTAATCTATCCCACTTGTTAAAGAATATGGCCCTTAAAAGCTGTTGCTCTTTGACATTATTAGCTTATTATTAATGGATGGAGCTCCAGGAAAAGTCATTCTAATGACTTTAGGAAGGCTGTTAGGAAGAATATATTAGTGGGAAGCCATAACACAAATGGATTACTGTCTCCTGTAACTTTCAATAGAATTCTTTGCATTAGCTCTTTTCCAAGCTTGAATTAAAATTGATCCCACTTATTTTAGTGTAGTATTCCTAAAGATACCCGTTCTGTATTTCAAAGTCTCACTTTTTGATATATTATTGTTAGTACAATTGAGTTAGGAGATTTTTCTATTTACTATTTTACTAAACTAGCATATGTTGAGTGACCACCACGATTTTGTGCCTGTTCAAAATGTGGATGTAGGAAAATTAATTTTTCAGAAAATCTTTATCCTTATAAAATTTGTAGTGCAGCTGTGGGAGACAGGGAGGGTAACTAGCGATCAACAGGTCTAGAAGCACGAAACAGGAAGTACTCACCTCCCCCTGGTGAGTGGAATGGCTGGGTCAGGTGTCCCTTAGGGGAGATAAAAACTGAGTGGAGTCCAAAGAGATAGAGGAGTTCATGGCCTGAAGAGAAGAAATTCTCGTTCTAGGAAAAGATAAAGTGGATTTACTGAGACAGCAGTTAACAAGGCTGTTGAAGTAGAAAAAGCCATAAATACACTAAGGAGTTTATAATTTGTCTTAGGGAGATATCAATCAATTTTAAGAAAGTGACTGAAACAATTAAATTTAGACTTATAAAAATTACTCTGGCTTCAATTGAAAGGATGAGTTGGAAGAAGAAAAATGATTTATAATGGGAGACTTTTTGATAATGGATTCCAGTATGTAAGCTAAGAGTAATGGGGAACATAAACTCAAGTTGGGTCAGATAGAAGAGGAATATGTTATTTCATTAAAAAAAAAAAAAAAAAAAGCACTCCTTGGATCTTAGCTCTAGAAGTAGCATTGTGATGATTGATAAAGCAATGTAGTAGACTTAAAAAAAACTTGACCCAGGGGAATCAGCAAGAATTCTTGTACAACTGGATAAGAGAGAGGGGAGAAAATAAGGATTATAGACTATGCATCAGGATAGAGTTGTTCAACTGAACCAGGTAAGTAGAGATCATTAGTAGAAAAAGGAATAAAAAAAAAAAAGAGAAGGCAGATTTGCAGGACATAATGAATTGGCATTCTGGTCAGATATTTAGTTGAGATTTCCAGTAGGCAGGTGGAGTGAAAAGCTCTAACTTAACAGAGAGTAGTGTGAAAGATTCTGAGTCCTTTACACAGAGTCATAGGTAAATTCAGAGGTAGGAGGAATGCTACCAGGAAGAAAATCAAAAATGATGGAGAGAATGAAAGACAAAAAAGGTGCAGAGAATGAAAGACAAAGGTCAGAGCATGCATGGACAAAGAAATAGGAGCCTGCAATGAAGTAGAAGTAGACAAAAACTAGAATAAGAATAGTATTTTGAGTCAAGAACAATGTTAAGAATCTGAAAAACAGAATGACTTAAAATGTTAAATATTACCATTGTCAAGAAATATAGGGATTTAAGAGCATATCACTTATCTAGGATTATATCACTTCCATATATATTTTATTCTTCTAGGTTTTCAGAATGACATTGTTTTTATTTCTAAGGTTATTATTTCCTTTGTCCTTTACTAAATGAAGCTATTAGAACCCCTCTGCTAGAACTATGTTTAGCATTGATAGTCACTCATTCAGTCTCGTTCTTAAGATTTAATTTTTTCCCATATGTTATTAATAACACAAATTAACTTTTCTAGATAGACTTTCCCTCTTGAGCTTCTGATCCTTGCTTCAGCTGTCAAGTACACATCACCACTTGTGTATCTCTAATAGAGTGAAAATGTCCCAAATTGAGCTGCCATGTACCAACGGCCACCAATTGGGCTGCCCGTTGACAGCCCATTCATCAAAAACTCTGGCATCCAGCTTAACGTCCTGTCCTCTCTTCATTTACATCCATTTCATGACACCATCTTGAACTTCTCTTCATTCTCACTTTCAGTACCTAGTCAGGTCACCAAAATGACTCCAACAGGTTTTCCTTTTCTTATTTTGGATTTATTTAATCTGCCCTTCATATTGTAGTTAAAGTGACCTTTCTAAAATGGAAATGAGGGGTATTTGTGGAATTTCACCTACGGGGCATCTTACAAGGGTAAGGGTGAAACTCAGCAAATGTGAAATGTAAATGTCATGCCACGGTAACTAGGAAAATGCCAGGAAGGCTATGTTGACTATTGGGATGAAAATGTGCCAAATGGTCTATGAAGCTAGTGTATGATGCCCCATGATCATATCAATGTACACAGCTATGATTTAATAATAATAAAATAAAATAAAATAAAATAAAATAAAATAAAATAAAATGGAAATGAAAACATGTTTCTCTCCTTCTTAAAACTATTCGATATCTCCTAACTGCTATTATAAATTAATTCTTCTTACAATCACTGCAAGATTCTCGGTAATCAGATTTTGCTTGTATTTCCAGATTTCATCTAACAGTATATTTCCTCTCCCCCATCATCTCTAACTAGGCTGAATTTATTTCACATTCTTAGACATTTCAAGCTGTTATTCATCTCCTCATCTTTTTATGTGCAAATTCAGTTATCCCTTTACTTGATGAATTTTTTCTCAATTTTCAGGCCTAGGTGGGTCATCTTTCCTCTGCGTACTTCCTTTGAATGACCAAGTCTTTGTTTGGTGCAACTTAATTGTGACAGCACAACATCCATTATGTCAGAGCACATTACCAGTAATTCTATTTCCTTATTTAGAGCCCCGTGCAAAATATAATCTCTCTGAGGTAGGAAACGTATCTGTTTTCCTCCATTTTGTTCCCAGCATCTACAGTCCAGTAGTTGTCCCTTATATTCTAGGGATCCAAGGGCCCCATGGATTCCTGAAACCACGGATAGTATCAATCCAACTGTCTTCGGTTGCAATGTGTTTATGTTCCTGTCTTCCACCCACAAATGTCTTTTCCATCTTAACTAAGAACTTATCACACACAGTGACCTTAACTTTTGCAAGCTGAGGTATAATAGCAAAACTAGCATCAATTTCTTTTCCCTTTTTCACAGTTTTACAGATACAAGATTTCTTCTTAACACAGATTTTAGCAACCTGTGTATCATTTTTTTTTTTTTCTTTCCCCATTACGTCTAGAACTTTTACCTTTTGACATGAAGGAAGCAATCTCTGGCAGATGTGAACCACCAGCATCATTTCTCTTAGGCTTCAGGGCCTTTATGAAGTAAAATATAGGTGACTTGAACAGGAGCCTTGAGGTACGGTGGACTTCAGCATGGTAACTTAGATGGCTGCTAAGTGACTGCAGATCAGGGAGCATAAACAGTGTAGGAACCAAAGATGATTCAGGGCCCTGATATGAGAAGGTGGGAGGTTTCATCACACTACTCAGAACAGTACACAATTTACACCTTCTGAACTGGTTAATTCTGCAATTTTCCATTTAATATTTTCCGACTGTAAGTGAAAATACATGCTCTATGCAACTTTCGTGAATATATTAAGTAAAAGAGAGAGTTTTTCTTATATAATATTAGATGAATAATAATAGATTAGGCAAGATTTTGGGTTAAATGAGAGTAGTGTTGATTGTGAATATAAGTAGAAATGTTTCCCGTGTCTGGGAAAGTTGCCCTTATATAAGAAAAGAAAAAAAAAAAAAAAAAGAGTGAATAAATAAATGGAAATTGACATAGAATTTTTTTTTTTGAAGTTGAAATGAAATGAGTAGGTTTATGAAAAATATCTAATTTTGGATCTTCATAATCTACATAAGGCTTCCAGACACCTGGGAATAAATAATTTAAAGGAAGAGTTTGATGTGAAAATATGTGCAGTGCTTCAGCATTCAGAATCAAATTTCTATGTAAATTTTCAATATAAAATAATACTATTTCAATGTAAATCAATGTAATATTTACATGTAACAATGCTAATAGAGACCCAAATATAAAAATAAAATTTCTCCCTAAATACTAGGATGCATTAATTAAATCCATAAGCAATTTTATCAATATGCACTTAAGTACATTTCTTAATAAAATTATTTTATGATATCCAGATGAGTTTCATTCATACCCCTCAAAGAAATGCAATATGTAAATACCTATTAATGTTGATCGTCAGCACTTTTATTTCCTTCTGAAATTATTTGGAAAGCATTTTTTCCCTTGAAATAGGCATGGACAGCTATTCCTTATTCTTAGTAAGGCCAGGAAAAGCTTAGTGGATTTTATTTTTTCCTCCTATGTTTGAGAGTCATTCGTTCTTGTCAGGTTCCTCTTGATACCCACGGGGTATTCTAGTGAAATTGAACACCTTCGTGGTTTTACTCCTTCAAGGCATCTTTCTTTTACAGTCATTTCTTGGATAAATTACCTGATTCTGCTCAACTAAGTAAGGGTTGAATCTGATATTGTAAAAGGCTTCCATTCATTAATAAGAGAGAGTTTTTTTTCTTGGCATTTTTCTGTGCTACAGTATGGCTTCAGGAAATGTTTAATTATATTTTAAATAGCCTGAATGTGTGGCATTGAGTCTGAATGGTTTAAGAAATAAAATAATAGATACAAAACAAAGAAAATGAAACCAGCACTTCTTTACATTGGTTATAAATTCTCATCTTTTAAAAAATGTATTTATTTATTTATTTGCCAGACTTTTCCATGACTTAATTATGTGAACAGTAGACTCCTTTTTAAAGTGTATAAAAACACTTTAAAATACCAAAGAATGTCATTATTGAACCAAGAAAACTCCAGATACATGAGTAACTTTAAAAAACAGCTTTCAAGTCAAAACCTTTCTCAGTACACATTTTGATCTTTCCTCCAACGGGAAAACTGTTTGAGATACACCAAGTCTGGTTACTCTCAACCTCATTTTTTGCTACTGACAACTCTGGGCAGATAAGAAGTCTGAAGGCTCTGGTGAAACACACCCCTTCCCCTTGCAAACTCTCTTTAGGTTCTACAACCCTCGCTCTTTTTAATACAGGAAAACTGCTTCTCTTAGGATCTCAGCGAGAGTGCTTCTGGAGCCCATGCCACTAGTTATCCTTATGAAAATCTGTGTTCTCCTCAATCCGTTTTATAAAAGCTATTTTTCTCATCTCATAGCTGAGTTTGATACTGTGTACACATACATATCCATTATACGTCACACAAATCTTACTTTGTCAGCTTAATAGAAATCTAATGAAGGCGGAGAACAAAAATGTATCCAAAACTTTAAAAACCTTCCTGAAATAGAATATCTTCAAAGAATAGCCATTTTCCTTTATTTAATAATATGTAAAATATCAAATTACATATTGTCTTTACTTAAATTGTGTCCCCTTTATCAAAATTTCTGGAAAATGTCCTAGAATTATTTACATTGATATTCTTGGATCTCAACCAAGAGCAAAATAACTATTGGTGTTCACTTCTGGACTGCCAAAATTGATCTTTGTCATTAAAAATGTAAAACCTTTTGTTTGGTTAATGGTAAAATCAGAAGAATGGGAAGCACGGTTGCCTGTGTGTTTTGGTAAATGGTAAGAAAACCAAATTGCTGAATTCAGCCTTTAGAATTAACTCAACATCAGTTGACATAGAATTTTTTTTTTTTTTGAAGTTGAAATGAAATGAGTAGGTTTATGACAAATATCTATTTTTGGATCTTCATAATCTACATAAGGCTTCCAGACACCTGGGAATAAATAATTTAAAGGAAGAGTTGGATGTGAAAATATGTGCAGTGCTTGAGCATTCAGAATCAAATTTCTATGTACATTTTCAATATAAAATAATACTATTTCAATGTAAATCAATGTCATATTTACATATAACAATGCTAATAGAGATTCCCTCAGACTGAGACTTCCCTCGTGTCCACTTAGGACATCTCAAGCTCACGGGTGTTGGTAAATGTTTAAAAACAAATTCCTTTGGGACAGGAGAGAGCCACGATTTAGAGTGGTTTCTATTCTATTCTATTCTATTCTATTCTATTCTATTCTATTCTATTCTATTCTATTCTGTTCTATTCTGTTCTATTGCTGGGGATTCATTGAGGGTATAATAAGCCAGGTTACACTGATTGCATTTGTTAGGTAAAGTTCCTCTTGCAAACATGACTTGCCCCCAGAAGGTCTGGCACACACCAAGGCCCCACCCCCCTC
>CAUYPK010020860.1:0-20226 GCA_963574355.1 Loris lydekkerianus | reverse complement strand
TGGGGGAATGCATCGTACCTTCAATGATTTTTATTGTGGATAAGTAAGACTTTACATTCTTTTTTTAAAAATGTGAAAGTCTGGAGACTTTACCTCTTTCATGTTTACATGGATGGAGCTGGAACACATTCTTCTTAGCAATGTATCTCAAGAATGGAAGAAAAAGTACCCAATGTACTCAGCCCTACTATGAAACTAATTTAGGGCTTTCACATGAAAGCCATTTGATTAATCTGGACCATTAGAATCACTTGGGTACCCTCTGGTTCATAGCTTTATTGAGATATAACTCATATTTTAAGTGTAAAATTCTGTGTCATTTTGTATATTTGCATATTTATGTTACCATCAACATCTAATTTTAGAATATTTTCATCACCCATCTGAAGCACCTAAAACCATTAGCAGCTTCTCCACTCTACTCAGCTGTCCTGCAAACACACATTCGTATACACAGATACTCTCTCCAGCCCTAGGCAATACTTACTGAATTTCTACCACCGTAAATCTATAGATTGTATGTTTTGTATAAATTGAATCAAACAATATGTGTCCTTTTGTTTCTAGCTCCTTTCACTAAAATAATGTTTTAAGGTTCATCTACATTGCTATTTCCATTATTACTTCATTATTTTTATTGCTCTGTTATACGTTATTGCCTGGATATACTACTTTTTATTTATCCTTTCATCAGTTGACGAATTGCTACAACATTTGGTTATTTGAATAATGCTGCTAGAAATATTTGTGTAGAATTTTTTGTGAACTATGTTTTTATTTTTCTAGTAACTTTTTGGTAGTATCATAATTCCAGTTAAGTTTTTGAGGACTATCAGACTGTTCTCCAAAGTAACTGCACTATTGTATATTCTTATCAATAGTGTACCAAGGCTAAATTTCTTTACATTCTTGACAACATTTATTATTTTTATTTTTAAAATTGTTGTATTGTAGCCATTGCATTGTACTTGAAGAAACATTTAATTGAGGTTTTGATTTTCAGTTCTTTTTTTTTTTTTTTTTTTTTGTCTCCTTGTCTTTTTCAGACACTGATTTTCATTTTCTTGATGGCTAATTATGTTGGACACTTTATTTCATCTTCTGGTTAACCATTTCTTTGGAGAAATGTCAACTCAGATATCTTGCCTGTTTTTTTTTTTTTTTTTTTTCTTTAATTAATAACACAGTTGTCTTTTTACTACTGAATTGTAAAAATTATTTATGATTTCTATGGAGAGGTTCCCTTCAGACACATAATTTGTAAACCCATTCTGTGTGCTGTATTTTCACTTTTTTAACAGTTTCTCTTGAAGCACAGACTGGCTTCTTTTTACTGAGGGATATGCCTTTAATATTTACACTTGTCTTTGTGCGGATTGGTAGCACATTGCTTTTTATCATTGAATATCATTCTATTGTATAGAACTACCACAATTTTCTACAAATTCATTTACTGAAGGTTCTCTTGAAACATAGGATTCCAATTTCTTTACCATACTGAAAGACTGCGTTTACTTTGTGAGGAAACACCCAACTCTCTGTCTCAGCAGTTGTACTGTTTTTCATTCTCAAAAGGAAGATGTTTTTGCTCTTCACCATAAATGGTCTTGATCATATCCAATGGTCTTGAGCATTCTCTTAGATTGTTTAGTGTATTCCATATCTAATAATTATTTTAAATATGGTTGCTGATAAGAGCACAGCAAGATTTTGGTGTGCATAAAGAGATATGTTAACCTTCTACTTAGAGGTTTTCAGATTGTGTTCAACTGCAAGATATCACATTAATGCAGAAACTATGTTATGATGATAGGCTTCTGTATGAAAGAAAATGTCCATTGTAGTCAAGATTTTAAAACCAGCAAGTATGGAGACAATATCAAATGAATTCTAAAGCTCAGAGGTGAAGGGCTTCTGTTCTTTCTCCTTTTTGTGTATTTTTCTCCTCATCAATCTCTTCACATCACTTGCAATCCTGGCTTCTCTTTATATGTTGACTTTCTTTCCAAGTTAAATTCAACCTGTTTAAGATCATCATATAATACACAGTAAGCTAGCATTAACAGAAGAATTCTTTTCTCCCTTTCACATTTTATCTAAGGTGGCACGCCACACGTACTAAGCTCATACATAATTTTTGTATGTTTACCATCATGCTGAACACCTGGGTCTTTGCCAAACTCTACACTTTTCACTTATTCTATGGTGAAATTCTGCTCACCATCTTTCATGTTTTGTTTTTTTCTCACAGTTGATACAAGTTTCACAGAAAGAGTGGCAAGATATTAGTTAAACTCAGGAGGCCCCTGGCGCAGGTCTGTGGTGACCTCTTCTCCTGTATGTTAAATTGAATTGAATGAGCTTTGTGAATTTTTGTAACTGAAGTATTTGTTTCAAATATGGCAGAGCAAGCTGTTCATTTGTTACACGTTTCCTGGTCAGGTGACAACGTTTCTTTAGGCAGAATTGGCTTTGCCTCTTTGCATAAACTCTGATAATTCTTCTAAAACTCGGCATTGGTTTAATTTTTGTACCAGTCCTCTTCAGCTAGTAGAAAAATTTCAAAAGAGCAAAAGCAGAGAGATCCTTGACTGAAACATTCCCAGTGGTCTCACCCTCCTCATCCTACATCTACTGCAAGCCTCCTGCCTGCGAGTTATATAGAAACAGCCGTGTCTGGCATTAATCAATACACAACAAGAAAAAGCATGATTAATTAATAAGATTAAAGATCATTTTGATTCTTTGTTAAAGCTCTTTGTGTTCATATTTAAATTTTAATTCCTTTATTACCCTGAAGTAGCAATTTACAACATTCTGCTCAGTGATCTAGAAAATATTGTTTAAAAAGCGTATGTTTTCATTTTGTGCCCATGGAATAACCTTTAGGGTTAGTGCTGTAATTTCTGGGTGGACTATTTAACATAATTAAATTTGTATTCAATAGGGAATCTTTCAGAAAATCACTCTCTGGAATGCAGTTCTATAAATGTTGTATCTGGAGCCAAATTAAACAAGTAAAATGCCAAGTTCTCAATCTAAGGAAAAACGTTTCCATCTGCTCTAATTATATGGAATGGGAAAGATAGTAAATGTATCCCCATTTATTGAACACAAAAGAGATACTTATTTTGAGACAAATTACTGGGCTTTGTTGGTTCCGTTAGTGGTATTTTTGCTCAAGCAGATTAATGTGTGCGTGTATTCAGAGTTACATATTAGGTAGTTATCTGTATTTACATTTTACTAAAACCGTGTAAATGTTCTTTGGCCAGAGGGAGCAATGGGACATTATTCTCTATGTAATCAGTTACAAATATCCAGATTGGCTATTGTGAGTGAGAAACAATTTCACAGATTGTTTAAGTGAGAGTTTATTTGGGATTTAAACATTTTTCCAGTGAGGTACAAACGTAGTTTCACTCAATTCAAAATTTATGCTTAAGGAATTTGCACTTAAGTTAAAAAGTAATGATGCCTTTTCTCCATTTTTCGAATTCTGAAGCAATATATGCAGCACATGTTTTTGTAAACTAAATTTAAATTTCTTTGATGGACAATGTCTTCCTGCAAAGATGGGAGAAATGAAATATGGTTGAATTCAAAAAATACCTGTCTATAAATAAAAGAGTTGGACTTTATTAGGTGAATATAAATTATTCAGACTTTACTAAAAATAAAAATAGTAAAAGAAAATCACTACTCTTCCCAACCCTAAGCAGGCCTCTGATTTACACACTTCCCATATCAAAATGAGGAACGGATTTCAGCAAATCCACTGTACTTTACTCTGAATGCCACCCAGTATTTCTTTCTTAGCAATCTTGGCTGTTTTCATTTAACAATTATATCTGCAACATAGTGTTTCTCACTTTTATACTATAAGATGCCTTATTTGTGTGCATGCCAGTTCTGTTGTTGGAAACATAAGTTAATTTTTAGAGTTATTGATTTTACTTTGTCAAACGTATGTCCTTTTCTTTTTTGTAACTAATCAAAAAAAGAACACATGAAAGAAAACAAAGGGAATCAATGTCCCTCTTTTAACTATGTCATTTAAAAATTACATGGTTTGCCAAAAAAAAAATTTGGTTCACAGAAATGCAGGAAATGAAGTAGAATAACATGAAAATCCAATGTTGTAGGCTCCTTCCTCCAAAGTTTTCCATACCCACCAAAACTCTGCCTCTGTCTGATAAGTACCCACGCCTGAGGGTTCCAGTCTCTCATGTTGCTTTATGCTCATCTCATTTATCATGATTATTACTGTGCATACGTCTTCACTGTCCTGTTAACTTATTGAGGTTGTTTGTATTATTTATATTGGAATATACTGTCCTGAGCATAAAACAAAGAATGTTTGTTCTTTGTATTTGTGGTGAACTTTTGAATTAAGTCATAATGGGTATATTATTTTAGTTTCTTTTTTAGATTGATTCTTACTGCTTTTCTGTATGAACTTTGTTAAGTCGGAATTTCTTCCTACTACTTTAGTGTGGAAAGTTTTTGAAATAACCATAGAGGATCACCGGGACAAAAGGTGTGGGAAACACATCATAGACTGGTCTGATATAAGCTGAGGAATAAATTACAAAAGACTAATAATAAAAATTATATAAAAGTTCCTATTAATTGAGTTCTTACCTTGAGGCAAATGCCTATACCTGTTCTAGCAGCCTGTTCTGGTTAGATGATTTAGGTTGAGGGCACTTCCTGGTCATTTCCTGATTTCATCACTGGTCTGCAGAAGAAACAGCAACTTGCTTCTTTGCCTTTGGGATCTGCTACATTTCATCCTGCAGAGAACATGAGTTCCCAGTTGCTTTGTGCAAAATCTTTAGTTTCAGGACAGAAGGCAGTAAGTTTAATTTAGAGAAATATCAGTATGTGATATAGTGGGCTGAAAATTTTAAAAAACAGCAAACGAATCAGTTTGGTAACAAAGTAATGGGAAACTTGATCTAGGGGAGTTTAACTTTTAGCAATTGTTTAGTAAAAGTAGAAAATGCAGGGTTTTTTACCCTTGCATTTTGCAAGGCCAGTGGTGTGCCACAACTGATTATGTTTAGAGTCATTCTTTTGCCCCACCTATCACAGACTTGGCCAGTGACACATGAGAGGTTATTTTTATACAGGTGAATATCTATTTTTACACAGGCATTGGAATTACTAGAAACATAACGAGTTTATCAAAAGCATGGGTCTTAGTTTGTGAACTGCTCTTCTTGAATTGAAACTGTTTAAGTGTAGTCATTTATATATATATGTGTGTGTGTGTGTGTGTGTGTGTGTGTATGTATGTGCTGAGATTTGCTAGTATGCCAAGGAAAGTCTAAAAAAGGATTTAAGTTACAATGGGAAAAATAAATGTTATTCCACATTTTTAGACATTTTGAAATGCAACAATTAGTTGCTGCTTTATTTTGTTTTTCAGTTCAAAATGCAGACAGGTACACTAGCTGATTTTTATTCCCAGAGCACTAGTTTGTGATATTTTAAATTTCAGGTGGTGCTGGAACACCTGAGTGAAATTCCATTCAAAATTTGATAAAAAAAAAAAAAAAAAAAGAGAGGCATTATTAGGGGATGTTTTACACTTAGTAGCTTGTCCAGAGACTCAAGAGGCAACCCTCCTTCTTCTATAAGATCAAGTTGGCTTTGGGTTGTCAGCCAGATAAGTTAGGACCCTTGCCCACAGCTATGAAATTTGGCAACCTAAATTATACAGTCTTTGAAAGCATGTGGAAGAACTGGACATATGCTTTCAAAACAGCTAAAAACAAAAATATTAAAAACAAATTTACTTTAGGAATCTGCCAAAGATTATTCCAAACTGATACATTATCCAATGGATAAGAGTGAGCCTTTATCTTAAAGGCAGGCTCCACATACCTAAGTAATTATGTACCAGAAGGAGGGGCATATGAAAAAAAATAACTAAAAGAAAGAGTGCTGTGTAGATAGACTGAGCTAATGCTCAATTTGATTATGTAATTCTAGAAACATAGAGAAAAGCGAGGCAGTGGATATTAACATTAAGTGATTTCAACCAGCTACATAAAAAATATAGTCATTTCAAATAAGACCTGGTGTTTGGAGCATTCTACTGCTTTCAAACTGTAAAATTTTCCAGAAGGCAGCCATCTCTCAGCAGACACCATCAGAATTTTCTATATATGATCATTAAGTGATGACAAAATTATTATTTTGATGGGAGATTGATTTAATTGTATTAAAGTAAAGTACAGTAGTCATGGTTCCGGGTAACTGAAAGCAACTGACCAAAGGCCGTCTATAGTGGAGAATATTACTTTGTCTTTCTATCTGGGTGAAAAGGAAGCAATAAAAGAAATACCCATAATTTTTTTGAGCATCTGCAAAAAAATAAATAAATAAATAAATAAATAAATAAATAAAAAAGCATTATTGTTCTTCTACTAAAGTTGACCATCTGTTTACCCATCAGCAGTGCGGATTATCCCTGTATTACTAAAGCATTCCGGAGTAAAGATTCCAACACTTGAAGACATTTCACTGTTTGTCATCCTACCAATTCAAACAATCTCAGAAGTATTTGCACACAAGCAGAAGAGAGGGACAGAACAAATATAAAAGCCATTTCTGTGCTGCAATGTCAGCTACCCTTGCTACAGGACCTTTGAGTTAAGCATAGTAGAAAAGTGAAAAGAAGTTTAAACCACAAATAAAATTAGAGTTTCAAAATAAAATCCTCTGAAATTTAGAAGCATAATTAGATGTTGTTATAACCAAAGTAACTGCAAAGTATGATACAGGGCTGAAATATTTTTAAGAGAGACATTATATAGCAATCAAGTTTAGTGTGGCATAGTCGTGGGTGAACTTTGGAAAAAAATAAACCATTGTATTCATATATAAATGAGTTCCGACCTCAAAAGGTAAAATCTTCTGGTGGAAGTTTATAGTGGATCTAATTATGTATAAAAGTCAAGTAGTCCATTCTCTTTATGAAATTCAGAAAGAATTCAAATAAGAGGAATTATTCATTCTGAACTTTAAAATAGACGAGAAAGTTTGTTTTTCACAAAAAATCATACCAAAGCTTACAAAAGGTAAGAACAAATAAAATAAGTTGAAGCAGTTTGGAGAGCTGTGAGGAGACAAGGTGTCACAACATCATGAATGTACTTTTGGGCCATATTAAAGATATTTAACTTTATCTCAAAGACAATGGAGAGTAACAGGAAGGTTTGAAACTGGAGGATTAATTTTCACAGACAGATATGTAAAGTATTGATGAGGATGAAGTATAGAAGTGACTCCCAGAGAAAGAATGGGTGAGTTATTAAGTGGATCTATTCTAGACCACAAAACAGCAGTAGGAAAATGGAATAAGAGAAATACCTGAGGTTATAAGCGGGCAATGCTAACATAAATAATATCTCATACACTGAAGGAGCCTATAATATAGACTTGGCATATGTAAAACAGAAAGCAAATTAAATGGGGGTTCTAGACTATAAAGGATTTGGTCATAAATTATTGTGCATTTACGAAGTGCTAAGTGATGCACTAGAGACTTTATATAGATTATGATCCCCCAATCTTCACTTTAGCCCCATAAGGTAAGTAAGCTTGCCAGGAATTTCTGTCCCCCTGTGCAGATAATTAACTTTGGCTCAGTTACTTTAAATGGCTCACTTGTGTCTCTTATCTCATAAATATATAGTAAAGCTTCAAATTGTCTATGTTCTCATCAGTGTAAAAAACTGTAGGAGTTCTAATCTGAAAAATTGCTTTAGACCAATAAATGTATAAGAAGAAAGTATGATTAAATACAACGTTGAGCAAAACATTTTAAAATAAATTTTGTGATTATGTATAAGTGGCTATTGATATGATCATCAATGAAGTAACAGCTCTCAGGGGAGTCCTGATGCTCTGCTGCAAGGCGGTTACAAAACTACAACAATTAATATTATCATCTATAAAATGTTTCTATTCAAGATTATAAATTTTTTTTCTACTAAAAGCATATTTTGCACAATATCATCTAAAAATCACATAAAAATAATAAAATGCTTAGTAATAAATGTAACCAAAGAGGTGAAAGATCTGTAAACTGAAAACTATAAAATACCAAGAAAAATTGAAGAATACCCAGTATATTAAAACCATATATCACGTTCATGGATTGGAAGAATTAATATTGTCAAAATGCCCATACTACCCAAAGCCATTCCAGTCACTGAGAAAATTATCTATTAATAGCTATTAATTCACTATTCATTTAAGGATCTGCTGTGTACCGTGTACCACGAAATACAGCTGGTTTGTCTCTACCTTCAGATATTTTTAATGAGTAAAAGATGAGGTCTCAGTGTGTAACACATCTTGTACCCTCAATGTATCCCCAACAATAAAAAAAATTCGTATGTATATGCTAACAAATATAACATCAGCACCTAACACCAGCCCTAAAGAAATTGTTAATAAACTAAAAATGCACTAGGTAATCTAAAGAAATTGTTAATAAACTAAAAATGCACTAGGTAATTGAACAGTAACAAGAGTCCATTTTTCTCATTTGAATAGAGAAGAGAAACAACATACATTTGTTTTTTAAAAGATACACAAAGTGCAAAAGATATATACAAGAAAGGTCAGTAGTTTAAGTTTTAACAGAGAAGGGATATATAGTATATGTGTACGTTAAATGCAAAAACAATTTAACATGAAATCTAAGAATTATGGGATTTTTGAGGAAAAATATGAGTAAAGATATGGTTGTTTGAAGCTTTTGAAGAGAAATTGATGAAAAGGAGACATACAAATGGCCAAAAAAGTGTATGAAAAGGCTCCACATTATTATTCATCAGAGAAATGTAAAACAAAAAACAACAATGGGATGTCATCTCACCCCAGTTAAAAATTAATAAAGCAGGCAATAATGAATAAACAACAATGGGATGTCATCTCACCCCAGTTAAAAATTAATAAAGCAGGCAATAATGAATGCTGGTGGGGAATGGAATGGGGGTGGGAATGAAAATTAGTGCAACCACTATAGAGAAAAGTATGGAGCTTCCTCAAAAAACTTAAAAATTGAACCATATGAGCCAGCAATCCCACTCCTGAGTATATGACCCAAAGAGGGGAATTCAGTGTATTGGGAAGATATGTGCACCCCTATGTTTATTGCAGCTGTATTCACAGTAACCAAGATTTGGATTCAACCTTTATGACCATTGATGGATGGGTGGGTAAAGAAATTGCGACACACATATACAATGGAACATCATATAGCCACAAAAAGAATGAAATGCTGCCCTTTGCAACAACAGGAATGGAACCAGAAAACTTTACATTAAATGAAGGGAAAGTCTCACATGTTCTTACTCATATGTAAGAACATAGTAATAACAATTGATTTCATGAGGAGGACAGGTTGAATGATGATTACTAGTGGCTGAGAAAGCATGGATGAGGGGCTAATGAATACAAAATCATGGTTAGTTAAGTAGAATGGGCAATTTTTTTTTATTATTTATTTATTTATTGTTGAGGATTCATTGAGGGTACAAGAAACCACATTACACTGATCGCATTTTTTTTTTTTTTTTTTTTTTTTTTTTTTTTTTTTCCGGTTTTTGGCCATGGGGAATGGGCAACATTTGATAGCACAACAAGAGTAACTACAATCCACCATAAATTAGGGTATACTTTCCTGTTCTCTTAGGAACATTCCAATTCCACTCTCTTAGGAATTGGAATGTTCCTAAGACAAAGGAATGAGTAATTCCTGAGGTATTAAATGTCCCAATTACCATAATTAGATTAATTCATATTGGGTTCATGAATGAAGACAAAACATAATTCACTTATATTGCTTGTTATGCAAGGTACATAAAAATAACTAAGCATAGACAAATTCTATGATTACACAGCCAACGTTAACCGAATATGTCAATTTTTTTTAGAATTTGGAAAGGTGATAGTGAGCTTCTCTTTTTCCTGTTGTTCCTTTAAAATTAATTCCAAATAGAGAAAGTGGGTGAAAGAGTTTAGGCAAATTAGAAATGTTGTGTTCAAACCAGTGTCCCCGTTTTATGACTCACATAACCTTGAGCAACACTTAACCCAAATTCCATGGTAAGGTCCTCATCTATAAAATAAGTACAATAATTCCCATTTTAGTCATAACTCATAGTCTAGCTGTAATGTTTAAGTTGAGGAGATAAAAGCCTGATCTGTTTTCCTTTGCAAATATTTGGTTGTATTATCCATATTAATAGACAAACGGTTTATTTTGTCTATTTTTTTAATGTCTTCAGAGATAAGCCTTTTAGAAATGCAATCATTCTTCTTTTTCCTAAATGTTGGTTTAAATAAATTGCATACAATCTGAAATATTTTCTGCTATAACAAGTGGAAGAATGAAAATGATTTCTAAGCATAAGTTTAAAATTTAATAAACGTATTTGCTTTTAGGTGACAATTAAAAAAATGTAACCTAATGAGACTGGATATTTTTCTCAAGTAACATATATATGTATACACACACACACACACACACACACACACACATATACCATATACCATATATATGGTATAGACAACGCATAAATATATATGTATATATACACATATAAATGTAGACATATAATTTTTCTTAGCTACAGGGTCTCATTTTGTTTCTCAGGCTGTAGTGCAGTGGGCATAAACCTAGCTTACAAAAACCAGCAAACTCCTGGGCTCAAGAGATCCCCCTAGCTCAGCCTCTCAAGTAAGTATGACTATAGGCGCACACCACCATGCCTGGATCATCTTATTATTTTTGTTATTGCTGTTGAGACAAAGTCTCACCATGTTTATGTTGCTCAGGCTGGTCAAACTCCCAGCCTCAAGAGATCCTCCCACCTCAGCCTCCCAAAGATGATAGCCATGAACCACTGTGCTTGAGCAACTGCATATATTCTCTTTTGGTTATGCAGATGAACTTGCCTTTCTCCTGTTTTCTTTACTAAAGCTTTCTTTTATGTGATACACCTAAATAAGGGAACAATTAATTGGCATGAAAAATATGTTATTACTGAATAGCATTAACCTATACTCGATAACATCTTTTTTTTTTATGAATTTTATTCTTACATTAGATAATAAAACATGTTTTTTCTTTACTAATTCATCCAATAATCTTTAATTTTAGGGTAATGTCTAGATTTTACTTCCAGAAAATGTCAAAAAACATAGCATTACTTTTTTTAACATTAAACTTACTTCATCTTGTCTCTTTGCCTGAAAATCCTCATCCTCAATAACATGACAGCTATCATTAAGTTAATTTCCACATGTCATTGTTACACAATCTTTTAGTGAATTTATAAGTTTCTTTCTGTGAAGGAAATTTCTAAATGTATTTCTTCTCAAGTTATGCATGTAAGTTCCTAAAATCTTCCATAAAGAGAAAGCAAACTTTGTTTAGTGGAAGCTGTCAGGAGAAGTTAAATAAACTAAATGAAAATTTAATTTGATTAAATATTAATTATAGTAGAAAGTAGAAAAATAAGTGAAAAACGTATGTGCTTACATGGTTGCAAAAAGTTAATTTGGTGTGTTGTTAAAAATCACTTAACCTTCTATTTAATTTCATAATTAAAGCGTCATATAACCCTGAATAATGTATTAAACAATCGAGAACCCTGTTGGAGAGTTTCTATCAATTGGAAAGAAATGTTTAATGAGGTAGATCTAATTCAATTTCAGGCAGACATTTAGCAATTGCAATCTTTGAAGAATCTTTGTTAGTTGGTACTTTAATTGTGATTCGGTGAATAGTTATTTCTCTCTCTCTCTCTCTCTCTCTCTCTCTCTCTCTCATGAATTCAGCGTCTTCTGTATTCCATGAACAATTTTCTGGGGATATCCAGAAAAAATATACAACTATTATTTCAAGAAGCTTAGCATAGTTGTGAAGATGAACAAATAGCATAATATATTATCTAGGTCACATTGTTCTTTAAACTCTCTCACTGTCACCTGACCTGTGAAGTGGTGGTGGTAGAAACCATATGCATAACGTCTCGACCACTTTCTTTCTGGTTTGTATTATTGACCTGTTTAGAGTTTTACTCTATTCTGTCACTGAAGAGCTCTCAGCTGTGCTATGTCTATTTTGAGATTTTGTCTTGACAGATCCTTAGACATACCCTAGACTCACTTTGATAAGGGAAGACGGACAAAAGACTAAAGATATGGGGAAACCTCTAATAGAAAATAAGGCCTGGAGGATCCCAAAGTCCAAACTAATGGATTTGTTGGGAGTTGTGCTGGAAGACTAGAGAAAAGTCTGAGCTTGAGTGGAATTTTAGAGTGAAATAAAGGTTCTTCAACCAGAAGAGGAGCTTAAGTAAATACACGAAGGCCAGAGAGAAGTTCGAGTGCCCAGGCGGTGACACAGGAAAAGAACAGAGAAATAATGGTTTAATTTGTTTGATAACTGCTTTATATAACTGGGAGAACCCTTCAAAACCACCTCTGAAAAACAAACAAACAAAAAACCCCAGAAATGTGTTATAGCACTAATCCATGGAAACATAAAGATCAAATTTAATGGTCGAATTTTTAAATAAATTTTTGTTTCTTATCATAAACAAAAGTTTAAAGTAATTCATTTAAATGTAATATTTCCTAGGCATCAAGAGAAACACATTTACATGAAGGAAATTATGGTATGGCATATAATTAGCATATTTTAAATATCTGGGCCTGTGTTAGGAAGGTTCAATTTCTGATAGTTTAGGTGGGTGAGAGAATGTTAAAAATTTACTTTTCTTACCATTGCTATTAAATTTTTCAGAGCATATCATCTATGCATTTCAGTAGAGAAAGAGATTTCACTGTATGGATTAAAATACTCTGTACAGGTTTGACTAGAAAAACAAAGGTGGAAAAGACAAACAGAAGAGAAAAACATTCAACATTAGCAATAAATACACACATAAGAACAACAAAAATGAATGAAGAAGAACTATTTGGTGATCAAGGACAATTGGAGGGGCAGACATAAAAGACCACCTCCTCCATTTTAATTGCATTTATTCAACTGTTTATCCTCTTAATGAACACGACATAAGGTAAATACAATGATCAGTGAAGAAAATCACTCATGGTCTTAATATATCCATGATCAATCAAATACGTGTTTAAAAAGGGCATGCTTCCATACATGCTGAAAATGTATTCAGCTCTTATAATTTTTAGAAGAACGTTTTACCACATCACCAATTACAAAGTGAATTCTTCAAACAAAAGGTTTGAGGGCAGCTAAAACATACCCATTTATTTCAAAGAGCTCATTAAACAAACCTATGTTATTTTTCAGAGTAACTATTTCATAGCAAAATGATATACCAAAGCATATTTTAAGTTGGCTGAAGCACAGTAGGGGTCAGAAAGAGTAGCAGGGACAGTTGGAGAGATCTCACTTTGTTTGCTAATTTGTTATAAAAAGTGGAGGCTCCCAGAGCATTGTATTGAATAGAGGCAAGATCAAAAGGGTAGATAAGTCACTAAAGAAAGGCTCATATACAGCGTATTTTATATGTCTGGACTTTCCCTCATTTCTTCTGATTCTTGTGGAAGAGCTTTCTCTTTATTCTACTTTTCATCAAAGTAGTCATTTTTAGGTACTCTGTACTTATGCAAACTTTTATCAGCTGTTGATTGTTAACAAAGAAAAATAATGTCTGTTTTCACTTTTTTGAGCTGTTTTGTGTATTTAATGGTATGAGCATTTCGGCACTTAAATTTTTTGTTTTTGTTTTAAATGCAGAGTTGTGTGTATGTTAAGTTTAAGTGTCAGGAAGTCAGGGCATCTGATTTTGATCTAACCCAGTAAAGGTGTGTTCCACTAGGTTAATTTTCTCTATAGGTCATCTTGACAAATAGTTTCCAACCAAGTTGGAGAAGATTTTATCTTTTACATTTTATAATGACAAAAATACAGGTGTTTGGAAAGAGTAAAAGATTTTTTACTCTACATTTGAGAAAATTATATAAACAAATATTTAGTCTCACTTAAACATACCAAATATAATATTTAAAATTATTTGGATATTATGGTCAATGATAATACCAACTACCAGTTTGTAGGTTTACATGTCTGTGTGATGTTTTATATGGTATAAAGCATCTACTCAATTACAATTTCAATCTGTCTTTCAAACCATCATATCCATTATTCTATTTATAATATCATATTCAAGATTCAAATATATTAAAACATTTTTCAAATACATATCGTGAATAAAGAGCAATGGCGAGATGGGACCTTCATTCTTCCACTCTGAGTGGCTTTTCTTTCCATTGTTACACAATTATCTCATCTTGGAGAGGAAGAAAACTCCTGAAACAACCAAAATAAAAGGATGTTTAGCAAATCCACATATAGTGAATCCTGACAGTGTTCAGATGTGACCGATGATAATGGTATGTTTAAACTTCATTATTCATGATGATTCTTAGTTGAGGTTACGACAATAAACCAGTGAACAGAAATGCTCAGAGAACTTCCTGGAATAAATCAACTTTATTTTTTGTTATAAGGGCAGCCTTGGGGAAGTTTCTGAAATATAGAAATTAATCAGTGGCACCAGCAGCAGTAGTAGCAGCAGCAGGAGGACCAATATACCTGCCTTGCTGTAATGTCTCTCTCTCATTTACGTCTCCATGACCTCAGCTATGTCTCGTCCTGTCTTGAATTCTCTATTCATGCCTTTGCCACCCAGGAATATGCCACATTTACCATCTCTAGTTCCCTCATTCTTAAATTTCTGGAGCTCAAACTGGGTACAGTTGTTTAAGACTATAATCCTAGCATTTTGGGAGGCTGAGGTGGAGGAATCGCTTAAGCCCAGGAGTTCAAGACCAATCTTTGCAAAGCAATGAGACCTTATGTCTACAAAAAACAAAACATGAGCTAGATGTGGAGATGGGTGCCTATAGTCCTAGCTTCTCAGGAAGCTGAGACAGGAGTATATCTTGAGCCCTCAACATTAAGGTTTGATAACACCACTGCAAACTAATTGGGCAACAGAGAGAGATTCTGTCTTAATAAAACAAACAAACAAACAAAAATCAAAAAATCTGGAACTCATTTTGCATTTACAGGTATTAGTTTGTAGAATAAACACCTTGAGAGTCTGCTTTCCGTTATCCAGAATAATAACTAGTGTTGAGAATTATTTTCATCTCTTATCTCCATTCCAATTTTGGATTTTTTTTTTTTTCTTATTTGTCATCATCTAGGGACAAGAGAACCAACTAAAAAAAAACATTGTAATAAGACCTGCAGATTCACAAGTCTAGAGGAGTAGGTGTCTTGGAGCAAGCAGGTGGCAGCTTGCATGGTTATCTGTTACAATATGGGAAATATAATGACCTCCAGAAAAACACTACCAATTAATAAGAATAATTTGTTTGAAAATGTATCATATAGTGATTACATAATATTAAGAAATTTATTCCATATATTCAGAAATGCATTCAGTATATTGAGAAATTCATTCATCTGTACACTGTGGTTGGCTGTTATGGCTACGCACAGGGGTCGGCCCATTGCCGAGGGTGATCTAGGCAGATATGTAAACAAGACACTTAGTAAACTGACCCAGACTGAATTCAGTTCTGGCTCTACTACTTCCGTTATCCGGTCTCTTTGAACAAATTGTTAACCTTCCATGAGATTTTTTTTATCCACAAGATAATGATTATGTTAGTGTCTTCCTCAAAGACTGCTTCAAGGATTTTGTGTGTATTATGTAAGGCAGCTTTTCCCAACCTTTTGGCTTCAGCACCAGTTTCATGGAAGAGATTTTTTTCATGAACTGTGGATGGGAGGAGTACTTTGGGAGTGATTCATGTACGTAACATCTCTACCTCAGATCATCAGGCCTTAAGTTCTGTTAAGGAGCACACAACTGGGATCCCTCACATGCACAGTTTACATTAGGGTTATGCCTCTAAAAGAATCTAATGTCGCCACTTATGTGACAAGAGTCAGAGCTTTGGTGGTGATTCAAGCAATGGAGATTGATTGTCAATACAGATGAACTCTGCCACCTAGAAAATATTTGACCTCCATTAGATATCATTATTTTATTTTCTAATACATAAGAGTATATCAAGATTCTCTTCATCCCTTTGGTTTCACACACTATGTTTAATTTTGCTTCTATAGTCACATTTTAGTGAAAAGGAGAGCAAGGGGGCAGATGCCAAGATGCGTACCTGTGCTAGAGTTTGCACATTTGGTTCATAACTATTAGAAAGACCATTATACCTAATGCAATGTACAGGAGGCCTCCTGTAACACCTTTGAAGATTCCTAATGCAGGCCTGAAACCTCGGATAGTACTGAGCCCCGTGAGTACCACGTTGTCTTCCTATGTGTACAGACCTACGATAAAGTCTGAGGTATGGCAGCAAAACTTGCACACGTTTTTTATCCTGTCTTCACAATTTTCCAGATAGACAATTTGCTCTTAATGCTTAGTGATGTCAACATACAATCACTTTCTTTGCTTATTGTGAACTTTTACCTTTTCAGTTTAAGGAAAGCACTTTAAGGCTTTTGGCAGAACCAAATTGCCAGTATCACTACTCTTAAACTTTACAGCCATTATTAAGAAAGGTAAGTGTTACTTGAACAAAAGAAGCACTGGGAGACCTTGACAATTGATTAGGTCACTTGTTTGATCACTGGGTGTCTCCTCACAGGCAGGTGGCAGAACATAGCACGGATGTAGTAGATATAAGGGTGAGATTCATGTTCCCAGGGGACAGATGAGCATGGCGGAGGATTCTATCATGCTCCTCAGAACACTGCGCAATCAAAAACCTATGAACTTATTATTTTTGTAATTTTTTATTTAATATTTTTCAGTCCACAACTGAAGGAGGTTAACAGAACCCATGGAAAAGGTAACCATGGGAAAGGGGGACTGCAGTAGTCCATGATTTTCTGTGTGTGTAGAGAAAAATAAATTACCAATATAATGTAATATTAAATATTGATTTAAAACTAATTGCCAAAACACCTTGTGAATAGCACAGTACAGATATTCAACAGACATGTCCATTTTTAAAATTCATTAATATCTTGATATGTAAAAGATTTTACATTCTATTACCTGCAATAAGCCAAAGAGACTTCTTATACCATAGCCATTCTACAATACAAACAGAAATTTATAATTGCAAATACTTCATGATTGATGATGAGATCATCTTCATCTCAGAAATTCGTATTCTAAACACTGAATGGTGATCAGACTTATGAAGCAATTGTCACTTGTCTGCACTTTAATTCAGGACAATATTTAAGAACTCATAAACTTCAAAGTGCCAAAATTTATTTATTTATTTATAATATTATTTTTACTAATCTAAATTAACTCAAACTACACCTAAATTTTATTTTGTTGTTAAAAATTTTATAAGGAAAATTTTTAACCCAGGAACAAAAGTACATAGCTGATAGTATATTAACATTTGGAATATATGATGATATAACATAGCTATAGAATATTATATTGTATTCTTAGATAATATTACTCAAATACAACAATTATTAATTATCAAACCATGGTCCAATTTAATCACATTGATACCCCCAAAGACAAAAATTATTTTTTATCTAATCTCATCCTACAAATTTTGTTTTTAATAATCAGTAAATAACTCTAAATGATAGACCTTTAAAAATCAAAAGAAAAACAGAGTCTTAAAGCTAAACAAGAGTAATGATTCTTAATATCATCAAATGTTGTCTTTGTTCAAATACCTACAACAAGATATTGTTTTAAACAAGACCCAGGGAAGGTCCATGCATTGTGATTAGTTAATAGAGCTCTTAAGACATACTCATACTTGATTTGGAAGTTCCCCCTATCGCTTAGTTTTTAACACAAATTTATTTGTGAAAACATTTGAGATATTGCATTTGTCCTTTTAGACTTTTGCCATTGTAGCTAACAGAGTTTTCCACAACCATCCACACCCATTTGTTAATATCATCCCACATGCTCAGTTTACAGTGTTTTGCAATCTCATTGTGAGGTGTGATTTATGTTTCCTTCATTTGTTCTGGGAAAAAAATTGGATTGTTCTGATCAATGCATTGTGGTAAAAATGTTGCTTTGCGTCTTCCATGGCTATTTTAAAAATTATACAGTTTTGACTTATGCGCCCCTCTCCCTAGAATCTTGATGTTGTAACCTCGTCACTATCACCATGTTTTGTGGAAGCAAAAGGCACATGGGGATGGCAGCATGTAGGTGTGCTGGTTGACAGCCCACCTAGGGCCTCAGCTAACAGCCAAAAATCAATCACTAGACCTGTGAATGAGTAAGCTTTCAGATAATTCCAGCTCCAACCTTCAGATCTTCCTGCTGAGGTCCCAGATGTTTTGGAGCAGAAACAAAGGAAACATGCAGTGCTCTGTCTGAAGTCACACTCATAAATTCATGAGACCTAATAATTGATGATTGTAATTTCAATTTCATTAAAATATCATCAAAACTTACGGTACAAGACAAGCTTTAGGTCATTTGTAGAGAAACCTTAGCTCCTCTTCTGTATTAATCTAGTCATTGTTTTATTGCTTAGAAATTAGACATAAAAAGTCTTAGCTCATGGAGGGTGTGCATGCGATACTTTTCATTAAGAACTGTTTTTCAGAAGAAAAGGTATTATTTTATGACTAGACAAATAAAGCATATGACACTGCAATTGTTTTGCTAATTTGAAGAACATTTAATTATTTTTTAAGAAGGATAGCTTCAAATGAGGTGCACCAGATTGTAGAGAATGCTACTAGAAATAAACGTATGAATTAAGAGGTGATGTTTAATAAGCATACAGAGAAATCAGCACTTTTAACTATTAATTCTTTATATGCCATGTATTTTCTGTTCTATATGCCAATGTAATCAGAAGGATTTTCTTGAAATAGTCACTAGATCAAAGTAAAATTTAAATTATTTGACTTGAAGCATTTGGATAACTCCCTTAGATTTTTTCACGGGGGGGGGGGGGGAGTCATCTTTTTAATACTACAAATAGTAACCAGACTAACTGCTATTTGTTAATGAACTTTCTTCAAAATTGATCTTAATTTTTTTTCACAATATAGCATAAATAAAATAAATCTTTGCTGAACTGTCAAATGTCAAGATTTATTCCCTAAGAATATTAGGGGAAATGTGATAAAGATGGCATAAAGGCAATGTCGTATTTTCTGGTACTTTCCTTCATCCATCCTGCATGGGTCACAAATTAGTTTGGGGGTTAAACTTTTTTGTTGTTTCTATTTATGGTTATTCATTTAAGATTGATTCATGTGCGTTTCATTGAGTCCACCTATCTTTGTCTTACTTCAAAAAATGGGTAAGGTATATGAAGAAACAGTTCAGGAACTTTTTCTTTGTAGCTATATACTGAGTATTGAGTTCATGATTTGACTCTCAGATTGACTGCTATTAGCATATAAAATGCTATTGACTTATGTTACACTACTTTTGTAACTGAAACACTATGAAATGTTTTTTATCAATTTTGGGAGTTTTGAAGGGGATCTTTTAGTGTTTTGTACATATCATCCACAAACAGGAAGACTTTGAATTCCACTTTCCCAATTTGGATGCCCTTTATTTTTTCTCTGATTACTCTGGCTAGTACTTCCGATACTATACTGTGAGCTGTTACATTTCAGGTGTTTTACATTAGGGGAAATCAATTGTCCTTTTACATGTATTGAGCACTTTCAATCATTTCCTGTGGGGCACTTCTAGTGATGACATATTCCCCAATGTTGGCTTGCCTGGGAAGAATTTTATTTTCTCCATCATCTATAAAACATAGTTTTGTAGGGTAAAAAAGTTCTTAGCTGGCAATATTTAAAAAGACTAATTTGTGGTTCACTTTTACATTACAAAATCCTGAATTTTCCTTTTTTCCCTTTCCTTTTGGCACTTATTTGCTAAAGAGTTTTTCGTCCTTTCTCCATCCTATCTTTTACAGAAGGTCTCAATTTCTTTCTTTTTTTTTTTTTTTTTATTAAATCATAGCTGTGTACATTGATATGATCATGGGGCATCATACACTAGTTTCACAGACCGGTTGACACATTTACATCACACTGGTTAACATAGCCTTCCTGGCAAGGTCTCAATTTCAAAGACTGTC
>CAUYPK010020856.1:0-15932 GCA_963574355.1 Loris lydekkerianus | reverse complement strand
CACTTTTCAGTTTTCCACTATTTTTGTCCTCCTCCTGGGGTCCAGAAGTCCCTTGCTGGCTCCCTGTATCCTCAAAGGGATGATCATAGGCAGATCCCACCGGCCAGAGATGTCTGGGGTCTTGTCTCCCCAGACTCGCCGTGCCCAGTTGCAGCTGAAGTGACCATTCTTATCCTTCCTTACTTTTGTTGGTTGAAAGCCTATTGTATCTGTAAATAAAATTGCAACACTTGCTTTTTTCTGATTATCATTTGCCTTAAATATGGATGACCATCCTTTCGCCCTTAGTCTATATTTGTCTTTTAAGTTAAGGTGTGATTCTTGTATGCAACAAATATCTGGCCTGAGTTTTTGTATCCAGTCAGCTAACCTATTCCTCTATAGAAGACAGTTTAAGCCATTCACATTAATGGAGAATATTGATAAGTCTGGTAAAATTTTGGGTCTTGAATTTTTCAAAAATCCAGTGGACAGTTTTAATCCTTTCACCAGTGTGGAAGTTGGAGTTTGAACAAAAATTTCTGAGTGAGTTTACTTTTGTGGTGGAGGATTCGGTTGGTTATTATGGAGGATAGTTCTGAGAATATCCTGAAGAGCTGGTTTGGTTATGGCAAATTTCTTCAACATATGAATGTCATTAAAGTATTTAATTTCTCCATCATAAATGAAACTCAGTTTAGCTGGATACCAAATTTGGGGTTGAAAGTTATTTTGCTTTAGGAGATTAAAAGTTGATGACCACCCTCTTGTTGCTTGAAAAGTTTCAGCAGGGAGATCTGCAGTCATTCTAATATTCTTCCCTTTGTAAATAATGGCTTTCCTTCATCTGGCCACTTTAAGAATATTCTCCTTCATGTCAACTTTAGTGAAGTTGATTATGATATGCTTTGCTGATGTCTTATTGGGATTGAGTCCTGCTGGGGTTCTGAAACTGTCTGCTATTTGAATTTCAAAATCTTTAGGCATGTCTGGAAAATTCTCTTTCATAATTTCATGGAGAAGGGTCTCTGTGCCTAACGAGGCAACTTCATAGGTTTCAGAGACTCGAATGAGTCTGATATTAGCCTTCTTTGAATTATCCCAGAGTTCTCTGAGGGAATTATCTGTTTTTGCTCTCCATTTCTCTTCTTTGAGAGTTTGGGAGCATTCAAAGGCTTTGTCTTCAATGTCAGAAATCCTTTCTTCTGCTTGCTCCACTCTGTTACTGAGGAATTCTACTATATTTTTCAGATCTTTGAGGGCTGCAAATTCTTGCTTCAGTGTGTCTAAGTCTTTGGTGGTTTTGTCTTTAAATTCGTTCAGTTCTTGAGACGTTTCAATTTCTCCTCAAAGTCCTAATTCTGACTTTAGAATTGCTGCTTGAAGTTTTAATTCCAAATTTTCCTCCACTTTATTAATCTTGTTTGCAATCCAAATTCTGAATTTGATTTCTGACATCTCAGCCAGTTGTTTATGAATGGGATCTTCAATTACATCTGCCATATCTTTCCTTGAGGATGTTGATCTATTCTGGTTATTCATGTTACCAGAGTTTTTCTACTGAATCCGCCCCATGGTTGTTTTACTCCCCTTGATTTTTTTCCCCTGGGACTTTGTCGAGGGCCCATACAGTGCTGTGGCCTGAGAAACTGGGGCCCTGTCTGATGTGGTGTGGCTAAGTGGTTCTGTCTTGTTTTCAGCTGCTTTCTGTTCAACCCTAGTGGAACAGATACTCTGGATTGATGTCTCAGCTGTGGAGAAATATCATCAATTAGGTCACCCCACCCACCACAGGCAAGAATTAGAAAAGGAAAATCAACCCTTCCTACAACTGTGCACCCAAGGCACCACCTGATTTGTCCTCAGGCAATTGGCTCAGTCCAAAAGGTCCAAATTAATTGTCTCAGTCTGCACCTGTCTCTGGTGAGAGAGTTTAAGAAGTCTCTGGGAACTGGATCACAGGGGTCTGGTGACTACTTTGATGTGGCTTGCTCCAGGGCTGCGTGGAGTCAGGAGGAGCCAACCAGCCAATAGATCAATCTGGGAAGGTTGGTGTCTCCTTGCCTACTATGCACCACTGTCACATCCAGTCACTGATAGCCCTGCAGTTGGCTGACACAGTTGCCTGTAGTGAACTGATACTCCTGAAGTTTGCACCTGCCTGTATCACAAGGAAGTCTACCAGGCCGCTGCGGTCTGCCTCTCTCTAGCAGGAGGAGGTGAGGCCTGACAGCCTCAGGCACTTGATGGAGGTTGGAGGTTGTTCACTCTGGTCCAGTCCTGCCCCTGATTAATGCTACTGACAGAACAGAACAACTTTGCGGTTCCCCTATAAAAGAGAAGCTGATTTGATTTCCAAATCAGCTTGTCTTTGCTCCCGATGGTTTGTATTCGGTTAGCTTTCAGTTCTGTCCCGCTGCTTTCTTTTGTTTATAGGCTGACGATCCCCTGAGGGCCAGGTGCATCTTAGGCTCAGTAAAGGGATCCTCTGGATCAGCCCTGCCCTGGGAGTTTCCCTGGTTTGCAAGCCGGTGCTGCCTCAGGTAAATCCTTTACTCATGTTCTCTGGTTGCCCAGGGAGACAGGGGGTGTGGCTTCAGAATATCCGGGGGTAAACCGCATTACTGCTAAAAGAGGGCTGCTGTTTTATGTTTTGGGGAGCTGCTGCTCTGGTGTGGTTCACCCCGAGTAGACCGTCCTCTCCTCACTCCCATGCCCCAGAGTCTGTACTGATCGGCTGCAGCCCCGGCACTGTCCACACCCCTCCAGAAATCACCCAAGAATGTGGATTTCTGGGGGACAGGCCTCCAGACCTCGGAGTGAGAGTAGAGGGGAGTTCTGGGAGCTCAGGGTTGTAGGTAGAGAATATATACAGTTTTACACAGTTTTATGCCTGGCTATATTGTCGCCAAAAGACAGCTGCCGCACTGTGCCTCAGGGAACCGCCATTCTGGTGTGGTTCCCTCTCAGCTAACCATCCTTTCCTCGTTCCCATGTCCCAAAGCCAGCACTTACCACCTGCAGCCCAGGCACTGTCCACACCCCTCAAGAAATCACCCAAGAATCTGAGGACCTCCTGGAGGACAGGTCTTCAGACCTCAGAGTGAGAGTGGAGGGGAGTGCTGGGAGCTCAGAGTTTCAGGTAGAGAATATGTACAGTTTTATTCCTGGCAGGAGAATGCCATAGCACCCTAGTAGGGGAGGTAGGTTCAGTTTTTAGAGGGTCTCTCCCATGGAGTGTAGTGGGAGGACCTTTGAACTCTGTCCAATTGTTTGTGGGGCACTCTGAACCATTCTCATGGGGAAGGGGACTCCCGTCTGCTTGGTGATGAATTTTGTACCTTTTGTTTGTATACTTGTGGTCAGTATACAGCTTGCCTCAGCGGGGTTGATGTGCGTTCTTCAACCTTCTCTCTTAGTGCAGCTCAAATCCACCAGGTTACTTGCTAAATTTTTTTCCTTTAACTCTCCTTCTTGATGGGAGCCTCTGTGGAAAGCTGGCTTCAGTCAGCCATCTTGTATCCTCCCCTCCTCATTCAAATATTTTTACATGTTAGTTCGAGTTGTCATTCAATTTGTGATATAAAGGTCCTTGCTGAATTTTATTCTGGTTAAAGGTCATTTTCCTATGAAAGATAAATGTAAAATGGTCAATGGCTTCATGTCCCCTCATTACAGAATCTCACTGTACTACAAAGTTCAGGACAATGATTGAGAGAAAGAATGTGAAGTATCTAAGTGAGCATGTTTAAAATTATAGCTCTCTGGAGAGCCCATGGAATATCTAGGCCACCTGCATTCTAGGAACTAGGAAACTGAACAACAGGAAGAAAAAGCATTTGGCTCAAGGTTTTTCACCTTGATTTGGAAATCACTGTGACTTGATTCTTGGGACTTGGGAAATCACATGATCACGTGATCCTTCATCTTCATGGACCCCTTCTCTTTCAGATAAACACATTTATATAAGTTTATACATATTTTTAATCTTTACTCAGTAATATTTGTGTATTTTAAAATTTAGTTTGATATTTATTTTAGTTAACTACCTTTTTTTTTTTTTTGCATGACTTATAAGTATCCCAACCAGAAATGCTTTAAAGAAAAAACTGTAAAATAGAGGTAGTTATTTGGAAGAAGGGCCAACATTTCATGTCTACCAATTGGTTTGTTAACCACAATGAACAATCTGGACAATAGTTTTTTTTTTTTTTTTTTTTTTTTTTTTTGAGATAGTCCCACTTTGTCACCCTTTGTAAAGTGCCGTGGCATCAGAGCTCATAGCAACCTCAAAGTCTTGAGCTCAAGTAATTCTTTTGCCTCAGCCACCTCAATAGCTGGGACTGCAGGTACCTGCCATAACACCCAGTTGTTTTTAGAGATGGAGTCTAACTCTTGCCCAGGCTGGTCTTAAACTCCTGAGCTCAAGTAGTCCACCTGCCTTGGCCTCCCAGAGTGCTGGGATTACAGGAGGGAGGCACTGCGCCCAGCTGAACAATGCTTGGTTTCACCCTCAGTAACCATTCTCTTAGATTCTCCTCTGTTCTTCTCTAACATATAATACACTAAATCAATGACAGGATAACATTGTGTTTGCGGGGTTCATTAAAATTCTGCTAATATTTCATCTGTAACTGAGATTTTTCACTTTCCTTAATAAGCACTGATTAGAAATTTAAACCCTTTCCTTCCCATTGATGTGTATAGCTGTAGATACCTGTATAATTTTCTATTTTATATGTAATGCCTCTTTAGAGAAAGATTGAGGTAAACACTTTGTAGAAAAGATGACCAAAGAAGTCACATCATGGGAAAATGAGTGGTCATTAGTTGATCCTGTCTTACCAGGATAAAATTGCGCCAATTTTCATTCAGTTCCCCACAATTTTTACTCACAATGTTAATAGACAGGAATTCGGTTTATTTTTCTTAGAAAAAGTCATTTCTCTAACCAATGTAGCTTATGGTGAATTGTGGTAGAGCAATAGGAAACAAATGTTAAAATTGTTGCTCATCCTATACTATAATGATACTATTCTACAAATGATAAAAATCCAATAAAAATATTTCTCTTATTTCTCATCACCACATCTACAGAAGTCTTATTTTTGGCATATTTTGTTTCTTTAGGATTTTTTGAAATATATGTGTGTGTGTGTTTAAGTCTATGGAACATAGTGCCTGCTGTTTCAACGCTCTTGGCTTCCGTTTCCTTACCCATGAAATTGGCAAGTTGATCTTTAGATGTTTCTAGTGTCACTTCTAGCTCTAAAAGTCAGATTCTATTATTTAGTTATCCCACATGAAACAGTGCTTCCCTGCTGAAATAGATGTATTTGTATGTGCACAATCAAAATCCTATCTGCATTTCATCGATTTCATTCAAATTTTAGCAAGTGTGTACTGCGTGCCTGACATTTTGCATACACTGTAGTCCTGGCATATTTTCTACCATCTATTTGGGCATTCTTTAGCCCACTCAAGTTGACATGTAAAATTAACTATCACACTGTTTAATTCATTAAAGCCTATAATGTTTTGATCACAGTCCTGTTGCTATTTAAGTTGAGTATAATAAAGTAGCTTAAGTAAAACTGGTATTTTTTCTAAACAGTCATTGCAATGTATCTGTTTCCAGGTTCTAATGCAACTCTAGTATGTTCTGGAATATTTTCCTTATGTGATAATGAGAGGAGTTTATGCTAATTATAATTTTTCACAGATTATTTTTAATAAGTATATTGCTTTTGATAGATTGAAAGACAATCTAGTTCAATTAAAAAAGAGGATATTTGGGTAACTCTTTTCTCTCTAAAGTGGCCTTTTCATTTAAGGGCCATTGTCAATTTTCTCCTTTTGTTCTTCCATGTAGTGTGTGAGGGAAAGAGGTGAAGGAGCAAAGGGAGGAAAAAAGAGGAATTTGTAGGAACCATAACTGTCTGAGGCATCTGAGGAAGAAGCTTTGCTTTAGTTAACATTTACGTCTGAGAATTGCTTAAGCTTTATACTTCCCCTCACCTTCTTGGGAAATTAGACTCACTACAATTTTCGCAGTTGATTCTATTATATGAGAAGGTGATTAATGAGGATGACATTTACTCTGATTGTTGTGCTCTTTAAAAAGATATTCTCCATGAAGCGCTCACATTTCTAGGCTTTAGATGGAGATAACATTCTCTGGGGAAGACATAGTGTTGAGTTCTGTTTCACTAACCACATTTTCAGGTACAGATTTCTATTATGGTGTGTCTTGACACTTATGAGGAAAGATACATTTTCTTTGAAGTATGGTGCTCAACAGTTTGAGTCCTTAATTACACGACCCCCTTTATTTTTTAAAAAGTTCATTGAAGATAGGAACATTTTGACTTAAACTGAATTGTTTGGAAAAGTCCAGGAAATTTTTGTTGAAGAAGCTTCAAATGGGGCTTAAAATGGTAATTGAGGACGTGAATATCCAGGAGCAAAGAGAGTTTACTTCCCACAGCTTATCTTTTAGGTCACACGAATAGGAGGGCTAACTAGCTGCTCTTACTTCACGGGGACTCCAACATCCTTGTCCTTTGGAAACGGCTTTCAGCCATTTTTTCAATGAACATCAGACATCTAAAACCTTAGCTTTATTGTGAAGTTATTGAGAGCTGGATATGCTGGAATTAGTGGTCCCCATTTGCAGTATAATTTTATAGGTACAGAAGGCGACAGTGATTTTGTGTCAGGTGCAAGGTAAACTAGAAAAGGGGGAACTTGTGTAAATTTTTTCCCCTGGGCAAGCAAAAATCCTGGTTTTTGGGCCTAGACTAGATTTGTTTGTTAATTAATGAACTATTGAGTTCCTCATATATGTCAACCTCTGTATTTGTTCTCATGGAGCTCAGATTCCAACTAAGCTTCAGTGGCCTGGGCTGTGCCTTCAACCTGGGGGGCAGGGAAGATTCACATGACTGATTTGAGGAACCAAGACTATGACATCCAAAATGATTGAAAAGATATTTTCAGAGTTGTTTTTTTAAAATTGAAGTTTGAGGTACGTGGTCCAAATGAGGCATCATTCCAAAAAGATGAGGCTGAGAGACAGAGAATAGACAGGAGCCTACAGAACTACACTAGAGTTTCCAGCCAAACACAAGAACCTTTAGATTGAAATATAGGATGGCATCAGCCAGAAGAGGCTCTAAGCTATTGGGAGCACTGGGGTCTCCAGCAGAGTGGAGCTTCTTATTAATGCAGGAGAAGAGCCTCCGAAATAGCAGTATCAAACACCGAAAATAGCAGTATCCAACACATAAAAATTAATGAAAGTTTTTTTTTTACATTTAAATAAGTCTTACTGTAGCCTCTTAATTTATAGCAACAAAGGATGGCCCAATAGTGACCCCTTAGAAATGGTTTTAATGAATACATGCCATGGATTTAAAATTAGAATATGACATTTCTTTGTGTTTTTTTGTTGCTTCTAATGTATTATAAGTTTTGCCATTAGATAAAATGTTTCCCATGCAATTACATTTATGTTATTGCTTAGTTAGGCCTTTTCACATGCATTGTTAAAAATCAACTTGTTAAAAAGTGCTATAACTACGTGTTCACAAATCTTAAGTCACTGAAGTTTAAGATGAATCTTCCTTAAAAATGTCTATATGCCATCCAAAATTGGGAGAAATGATAACTTTTTCTTTCTCATTCTCTTAGTTGTTACCACCAGGACCTTATCTTATTGGAATGAAAAATTATTGATCAGCAAGAAATTATGTATCAAAATAATCTTAGGAAAATGCTGCTGTGAGTTTGCTGAGAAGATAAAAGATTCAAAGAAAAAATTTTTTAGATTTTCACCATAACTGACTCTCGTATAACATACAATTTAAGTTAATTTAATTTTAAAAAGGAAAAGGTTCCTTTATCTTACATTTCTTCTGAAGTTTGTTTCCAGCCTCTTGGAAAGGTTAGATTCACCATCACTGTTATCTACCTCAGTCTCTGGGTTGGTCATTCCTCGAAGTATAAAATGCTAAATTTCTGTTTGTGGAAATTTCTCTCAGTGGTCAATAGTTACAGCATCTAGTTGTCGTTGTAACTACACTTCATAACAACATCTCATGTTCTCTTCTCAAAGACTTACCCTTTTGGTGTGCACATACCTGATCCTAAGGATCTCCCTTAGGCAAATGTTTACTCCTGTTTCTCATATTAATTTCTTCTTAGCACCCTCCACTTGTGTTTTAGAATCCATTCCTTAATTGTTGTTTCTTCCAGTTTTGTGTTTCCTTCTTCATCTCTTCCTTATAATTTCTTTCAATTTAATGTCTTATAATTTATAACATTCATTTATCAGGATGCTAATGAATACATACTTGCTTGCTTCCTGGATAGCATCACTTAGATGAGCACCTCGAACTTGGTGTCCTACCTTACTCCCCAAACTGACTTTGTGTGGTATATCAGGAATCAGACTAGATACCTCTAGTTATAATTAGTTCCTCCCTCTCCATGACTAAATCAATACATCAAATAAATACAGGCCCTTGTAATTCTACCTTAGAAATAGCTTTTCCCAATCTCCCCCTTTCTTTCCATTCTTATTACCAAATCTTTAGTTCAGTTACTCATTGCCATAAAAAATGATTCACATTCCTTAGCCTGTCTCAAAGCTGTTCAAATCCTATTTCTGACTGACCTTTTCAGGGTACTCTCCTGCTGTTTGCCACCCAGGCTTGCCACAGCGGGCCATTTGTCATCTCCCGAATAATAGCGTAAGGAGGAAAATGGTAGAAAGCTGCCTCCTTTGTGCTTTTCATTATTTTGTTTCCTTTTCTTACAGTTCCTGTCTTTCTTTCTCAGCCAGGCATGATTCTGCTCATGATATAAATACCAATATAAGAGTTGTGAATTTAAAGAAAAACGTCCCTACTTTTGAGCTTAGATAGAAATAATCCCTCCCTTATCCATCTCTCAGTTAAGCCATATCTAGATTTCTTACTCATAGAGCCCATGATGCAATAAATATGTATTGCTTTAAATTACAATATGGGCTCCATGGATAAGAAATCTAAACATGGCTTAACTGTGCCTCCTTCTTCATGGTCCCCAAAAGGACTGAAGTTAAGATGTCAGCCCAGCACCTGCAGTCATGCTTAATGGCTTGACTAAGGTTGATTCACCTCCAAGCTAAGTACCAACCCCTTAGTTCTGTGTAGGCTGTTGTACTGAGGGTCTTGCCTCCTTGCTGGGTGTTGGCCAGAGGGTACCTTGAATTCATTCCCACATAGCTGCTCCAACATGGCAGCTTGCTTCATCAAATCCAGCAAGAGAGAAAAAGAGGCTAATAGCAAGAGAGAAGTTTTAATGTTTGTTACTCAATGATGAAACCGTCATCCCCTTATCTTTGCCATACTCTCTTTGTTAGACACAATTTACTGTCAATATGTTCAGCTCACATGCAAATGAAGAGAATTACAGATGGATGTGAACACAAGAGGCAGAGATCATTTGGCTCCATTTTAGAAGCCTGTCCACTACATTATTCAATCTTCTTCGCAACAACCCTATAAGGTAGGTAGCTGTGGTAGTATCATCTCCATTTGCTAAAGAAGCAGCTTAGTACTTAGAGGTTAAATAACCTGCTTGTGGTCATAGATAACAAGTGAAGGAGTTCAATCTGAAACTCAGAAAGTCTGTCTTAAGGATCCTGTGTTTAATCAGCCTGTGGGGACAGCAGCGGTAACTCTGGGAATCAGCAGTACAGAAGGTTGTGTTTTACTCTGCATTTCGCTGATACTATCATACAGCTCCCAGCTTTCTGCATCTATGTCAATTGAGCTCCATCCTTACAATAAAGCTCCTGTCTGCTTGATGGCCAGTGAGTACCCTCTTCTGGTCTGATCTCTGCCTTTCTCCCAACTAATCATAGCAGAGAAGGTAAGTACACATAGTATATTAGGGTTTCTGGCAGGACAGTTCACAAAGAAGCTGTATGTGGGCCATGAAGATCTATCTTAGTTCATTCTCTTACAGGAGCATTCATGATACCACACTGTATCACAATGAGTAGCTAATACACCTGTGTTCCAAAGCTGTTTGCAGACAAGAGTGACTATGCCTTACTTATCTTTTGATTACCACATATCTAGTACAATGAGATTAAACTTTATTGAGATATTCTGGGAAAGTTAAATTTTATTCCCAAAGGATTTTAATCTTCAAGAACTGGCAACCTTCTGAGTAGGGCAATCTGCACAATGCTTTGATATGACTGTTGCTGGTCGCAAGGACTAAAAATAGCTAAACGCATGATCCTCTTCTAGGATCTTTCACTAAATGAAATTTGGTTCTGTTTTCTTTAGTATATACTTGTGTAATTGGGGCTACCCCTAAAGTTTTTTCTTCTGTCCTATGATGTTGGAAAGTCCTCAAAATTGGAATAACCACAGTGGAGTAGCATCTCACACTGTTTGGAGTATGGTTCTTTATGCGCCTTCATTTACGGAAAGTTTACACAGGCTACAAACCCACATCCTCCATGAAGCCTGCAGTGATCATTCAACAAATAATTATAAAATGCTTGAGCTAAAGGACTGAATATGTATGGCACTATGATTATTTCCACTCCCCAGGTACTCTGTCCACTAAGGATGATATCTTGGTGAATGGGTATAAAACCATTGGTAAACTTACAGGACATTTATAAGAGGGACAGCCAGAAGAAACCTTTCCTTGGACATGTATAAAACTTTTCTATATTAGTTATAAAAATACATGCCTTCAGGTAGCTGCTTGAGTTGCTTTCATATTTGGCTCATTTCTTACATTAGTGAATTTCTGAAGATCATGTGACTAAATAAGATTGTTTCTTTCCAATCTCAGCTCCAGAGTGTCTTTCTCAGTCACCCTTCCCTGCCTTTTCTCTTCACATGCCTTATGTTCCCAGAGTATCCTGGATATATTTCCATTTCTATCTCTAGCTTAGAAATACTTTATGGAAAAGAATTACACCTCTCGTATCTTAATCCTAACATTTGTGGCAGAGTATTAGGCCCTGACTACTGCAACGTGATTCTGGGACTGGCCAAATCAGCATCACTTCTGAGTTTGTTAGGAATACAGGGTCTTAGGGCTCCCCTCAGAGCTACTGAATCTGAATCTGCATTTTGTCAGTGTCTCTCATGAGTCTATCCACATGAAATAATTAACAGTATCTAGAAGACAGCATGTATCATAGTACAGGGTTTCTCAAATGTACTTGAAGGACCATCCATATGTGAGTTGCTACATTTGGAAGGTGGTGATCATTTGGAGATAGATGTGCTGATGAGTTTGTAACAATTCACGTTTCTTAGCACCACCTCAGAATCTACACAAAAGGGATGGCGTTTGCTCTTTTGTATTTTCAATGAGTTCTCCAAATTATTATCACACTGAAGTTTGAGAACTCATTTAACTTCTGAATCGGTTAATTCTTATTTATGAGAAAATCTGAGCTCTGCTTTATACCTACAAGGCCTTTTGAATGGGTACCTGTGATGTATTTGACCTCATGTCTTAGCAAAAACTCCCTAGCAATAACTCCATTCTATTCCCTGGACACGTCATTGAGAAGTTACTCAGTATATACTTGTTAAATAAACTGATTGTACAGAAGAATACACGAAAAATGCTAAATGAATAGTGTGCTTCTTGCAAAGTATGCTTTGATTTGCCGTTTCTTCAACAAAGTCTATGTCTATAGAATTGAATTCAAATAGAATTCAAAACAAAAGCATTTGCTAGTCCAAATACTAAGATGGATAGAATTTAGTAAGATTGATAGAATTGGATAGCTTTTTCTGTTAAGTTACGTGGTTTTCCCGGTAGATCCAGCTTCCTCTTCTCCAAACCTGAACCTCAATTTCTCATTCTATAAAATACCTCTATATTATTTAGTTAGTCAGCTTTCTTCCAAGAGAAACATTTGCTTGTAATCAGTTATTCCTTGGTAGTTTAGATTGAAATTTAAACCATTTTCAAGAGTGACTACATCTGCACCTAAGTGAAAGATTTTGTGTCATTTTAATTGACTACTTTTACTGATTTGGGTAAAAATGAAAAAAATTTTAAAGTGAATTTATAGAAGGTTTAAACTGACAAGCAAAATGTTATTTTAGTATTCTGTGGTTGCTTTTTTTTAAATTGACAGACTCTACATTGGCAACCCAAAATATGATTAAAAGTGTAGATTCAGGTTGCAAAGAAGTCTCGGTTTAGCTTTGAATAAATCCAGAGACATCACTAAAATTGTTTGTACCGCTAGCAGATATTTTATAATAGCCAATTTTATTTGGCTATCTTTTCTTCTTACATTTATAATTAAACTTTTCAGGGGATGTTGTGGTTTGGGTAAATAAAAATAATCTTTATGCTGGTTAGGCCAGCTCTTTATAAACATGATTATGTAAACAAAACCTGTACATTGCTAAAGTTTAAGCTAACTGTGGTAAGGTTCCAGATTGTACTTTGACTCAAAGGCAGCTGATTTGTGATAAGGGCATTTTTTTTTTTATATATATATACATATATACATGTGTTTATTAGGTTTCCATTTTTTAACCACAGAAAACTTTACCTGCAGAAAGTGTTCACATGTCAGGGATAACCTTTTTTGTGCTATTATCTTGTTTTATACTATTAATATAAATCAGTGAGATTTTATAAAGCAAAGTTTCTTACTCTGTGTAACATTTAGGTGGTTTATAGATGAACATTTGAGGGGTCTGGCGATCTCTAAAATTGTATACTAAATTTTCATGTATTTAGTATACATTTAGTATTTTTTTTTGGAATGGAGTCTACAGCTATTATCTGATTGTGCAATATTTACAATCTATATAACTTTACAATTACTATAACTGCATGTCAAGTGTGGTTTACTCTATATTACTTCTAGACTCTTATCATTATCAAACTGGAACCTTATTCAATACTGGGGGAAAAAATTCTAGCAATTATCACAGTATTTAGTATTGAAGAGGCCCTCAGTGCTGATGAATAATTAAACGCATGATTGAGATGATAAGGAAATGGACTGTATCATTTATATATCCCAAATATCAAAACCAATAGTATATATTAGCACTATGATTGCCAATTTGGAATTGAGAAATAATTAGTGGACCTAGTGAGTTAGATAGTAGGCTAATTTTACCCTATGAGGGAGACAACTTACATATTCCACAAAGCTTGAGTGAAATCAACAGAGTGAAGCTCGCTCCTCTGAAACAGGATGGTTCCATTTCCCCTAAATGACTTCTAGCTCCTCCTCTCAGGGCAGCCAAAATCCTCTTTCTAAAAGGAATGTAATTCTAGCTGGATAACTCTCTTAATTTTAACCTTTCAATAAACCCACACTCATTTTAGATTGACTGCCGAATGCCTTACAGTGTCCATTATGAGAAATCCCTGTTTAACTGTCTTACTTTGAACTCTTAGTTCTTTGAATGCTGTACTTTCTCTTTGATAAAACCTGCTCAATCATCCTCTGCAGCGCCCTCCCTTATTCCGCCTCAGTACGTGCTATTTCATCTGTCCCAGTGTTCTTCTCCCAATTTCTTCATCTGGCTAATTCCTTTTAGATACCAGCTTAGATTTCACATCCTAAGATCAATCACTGGTTGTGGGAATTGTGTTAAATGTGGTTTGCTGAAAATATTCCTCATTAGGTTAATTGTTTTCAAACCAGGGGATGTCCTATCAAAATCTTGGTAGCAAGCACAATTCTTAATACTGACAAGATACTCTGTATTGTTGAATGAGTGATTAAGTGAATGTATGATTGACAGAATGAACAGATGGACTGTGTCTTTATTGCTAGAATCTAGCATCTTGTTATACTGGTATAGTTTTTTCATTCAACTTTTCCTTGGCTTGGGAGAGGGATTAGTTCCAGAATGTGTTTGCTACAACTACTCCAAATTAGAGTCCACTGAACGAGTTTTTATGTTCTATTTTATTTTCTTTTGTGGGCAAATGAGAAGACTGGCAGACTCCTGTCTCAAAATTACTAGCCTCTGCCTTCTGAACTGAAGCATAGAGATTTGAAAGATTCTGATGAATTCTATAATCCCATTTTTGGCTAAGACAATCTTGAGGCCTCTGACCAGGTCATCCTATCTTCAGCTCAAACAATCATATGACATGTACCACCAAGTCATCCCATCTTTAGCTAAGAAGATCTTATGACCTCTGTCCAGGAGATGTCCACAAGCTAGCTCCTGTGGCAGAAAGAATAAGAGACATTCCCCTGCCTGTCTAACTGACCACTGGCCCGAGACAAGGATATAGATTTTCGTTCTCAAAAGAAAAAAAAAAGGGGCGAGGGGTTTGAGAGACCAAAATGTTTTTAATCCCAAGGGCATTCTCTGTTATATATTATTTCCCACTGTCAATTTTATCCTTCCATATCAATGGATGGAAGGGCGACATAGTACTTATGTCAGGATACTAGAAAGGGTCTCTCATAAACTATTTCTGTGGGGCTAGTAAGGTATTGTTCCCTGCCCTCCTCTGGATAAGAGTAGCCCTTTAAAAGCTTCCAAATTTTTTATGGCTTAACTGAAATAACTTTTAGCATGTTATATAATAAAACCATTTAATGTTTTCTCCTCATGAGAAGGAACAATGTTGATAATTTTTTCCAAATATATCTCCTCTCGAGAATTGTCACATTTTATTTTTATCATGCAATCTACACTTCACTTGATAATCTGATATATTGTTGATCACATCAGTTAGGGAAGTTTACACGTGGACTATGATTCAGAATTCTGGGATATGACACATTTATAAAATGTATGACAAAAATATGTACAATTCAATCATAGAAAAATATTCACAGCATTCACTATTTGATATTCTATGAATTTAAACAAGGGCTTGATAAGGGATAAATAGGAAACCAAAGTACATTCCTTTACTTATCTCTATATTGTAACTTAATAAATATTTGTAAATATTTGATGCTGAACTATTTTGCCAATTCAAAAAATTTGTGATTCTGATGACAGAAGGGTCTGTCCGTGCTGGGGTGGTTCAGAGAGAATAACTCTGATTAGAATCAGGCTCATGTCCAGATTTGAGGTATTTGGTGGCACATCAATTTCTCTAGGTGAAGTGGTCGCACCAATTTTTGGCTTACCCCTCTCCACTCAGCTAAGTAGATAAATTTCATACCAACTCTAACGACAGATATGGAGTATGTTAATGGGTAACTGGGGATACAGAATTTCTTAGCCTAAGTATGTATTAAGATTTGTAAATAATGGGGTGGTGTCTGTGGGTCAGTGGGTAGGGCGCTGGCCCCATATGCTGAGGGTGGTGGGTTCAAACCCAGCCCTGGCAAAACTGCAACAAAAAAATAGCCAGGTGTTATGGCAGGCACCTGTAGTCCCAGCTACTTGGGAGGCTGAGGCAAGAGAATAGCTTAAGCCTAGGAGTTGGAGGTTGCTGTGAGATGTGAGGCCATGGCACTCTACCGAGGGTGATAAAGTGAGACTCTGTCTCTACCCCCCACCCCACAAAATAAATAAATAAATAAATAAAAGATTTGCAAATAAATTACATCTCAGTTATAGGCCACTTGTCTCACAACTGATGTAATTAGGGAGGAAAAACCAGGAACACAGATATGTACCATTCACATAAAAGGAAGGAACTGTATCCTGAAGGATTACCGTATATACTCGAGTATAAGCTGAGTTTTTGTGCCGAAAACCCCGAACTCGGCTTATACTCGGGTCATACAGGTTATTTGATTCAGTACACGTGCACCTAATCAAATGCACGTAGTCTCCAGTCGTCTTCTGCCGTCTGCTTGAGGGGGCGGTGCTTCAGCTCAGTCCACAAGTCACAGCTGAGCTGAAGAGGTAGGCGGCTGAACTGAACTGTATTCCACTGAACTATTTAACCCACAATATTTAATGGCA
>CAUYPK010020853.1:0-17321 GCA_963574355.1 Loris lydekkerianus | reverse complement strand
TGTCTGTTTTGGCAGGTCACTGCGTGGTGTGGCTCTCTGACTCTCACAGTTTAAAATTTTGGCTCTTTGTGTCGAACTTGTTCGCCACCCCTGGTCTAGATGATCTGTCCATTTTTGAGAATGAGGTAGTAAAGTCTCTTACTATATTATTGCTTTTTATTTTTCATTTTATATCTGTTGATGTTTTCTTTACATATTTATGTGCTCTGATGTTGAGTACATATATATTTATAATTGTTCTCTATTTTCGTGAAGAATTGATCTTTTATTGTTATAAAATGCCTTGTGTTTTGATAGAAAGTCTGTTCTCTCTGATATAAAATGGCTCCTGCTTTCTTTGGGTTACTATTTGCATAAAATATCTTTTTCCATCCCTTCACTTTCAGTCTATGTGTTCCCTTAAATCTAAAATGAATTTCTTATAAATAGTATTTGGGTCCTATTTTTTTATCTATTTAACCACTCCATGCCTTTTGATTGGGGAGTTTAATCCATTCACGTATAATTACTGATAGAGATAGATTTACTATTGCCATTTTGTTATTGTCTGTCATCTTTTTTTTTTTTTTTTGTCTGAGTTTTCCTCTTGCTACCTTCCTTTGTGTTTTTTTTTTAATTTTTTATATTGATATGCTTTTGTTCCTTTTTTTATCCTTTTGTGTAACTTCCATAGGTACTTGTGTATGTGGTACATAGAATTAACTATCACATGTACTAAAGTACTCAAGCATGTAACTTTTCCAGCTACCCATTTTAGATGACTACTAATATTGATTAGAATCTCAAGGTGAAAGGGGAGGGATCATTCCTGAATGTCAGTTAAGCATTTGATAAAGACATAAAAAGAGAGGGAGAAGAAGATCTTCTGAAAACAGTTCTTTGAAGGAGGCAAGCTTAATCACTGAAAACTTTCTCTATTTCTTCAATTAGCTGAGGCCAGCTCAAATGTTCACTGCTCTGACTATGTATCCCCTCTACCTTTGGCTGACTTTGAATTGGTTTTCTTTTGGTGGGAGAGATATACGATTCAAAAATTTCTGAGGTTACATTTGGAGAATTGTTTTCATTGGTGGCTCTGTGTAATAATGAATCATCAACTACTACTAGCATGGGGATAATATTTGACATACCATCTGCTGTTTCTAAGAGCTTGTCCATAGACCAAAAGTGCTCAGAACACCATGTATTTTAGCCATGTTATTTGCATTGACCTGACTGCATAGGTGAGCTGATTAGCTGGATAGAAATTAGTGATAGGAAGAAATAATGCATGGCTCGTATCAGTTAATCATATTCATAGATTCTCCTCTTAGCTGTGCCACTTGGCTGAGTACGCTGGGCAAGGCAGTTCTCTGTTAAACCAGTTTTCTCTCTGTAAAACAGGTATATAATTCTTGTTTTCTTCCTTTATGGAATTTGTACAAACCTCCAAAGTAACACCCAGGAGGAAACCATACAGATATTCCAGCAATACTATGACGTGCAAATCAAAGACTTGCCTGTTGGCAACTGTTCAAATACAAATCTATCAATCATCGCAGATATTGAGTAGCCACGGCAAGCTTATTGACTTCAGAAAGCCATGTTGAAAATTCCTTCTCATTTCTGGAGAATATTTACTAAAATTATTCTAGTCTCACCTATCCTAATTTGGGACTGGAACATGAAATATGGAAATTCATATGTTCTAATAGGTCAACAAATGAATGGCCACTCTAATTTCTTCTTTATTAAATATCATATGATAAAAGTTTCCTTGATCTATTTTCTATGTTAGACTATATGAATTGATGCTTCACTATAGGTTTACAAGCTAAATAAATCTTTAATATTATGGAACTCTGAAATAAGATCTTTGTTAACAAATAGATTAAAATTATTATCTTAAAAAACTGTGAGTTATACTTTAGGGATGCAATGTGATGGTTGCATTTTATTTCCTTTAAAAAAAACCTTCCTTCAAAAACAAGTATTATCCAAATAAATACATCTAGTTCTTTAAGTCAAATACAATACCAAATTTTCTTAAGTCCCTAATTAGAAAACCTAAGGGATAAGACATAACTCTCTCTGCTTATGATATAAAGCTGATTACATGTCCATTATAATATGTTGAAAATTTACACAAATAGAAGATTAGCATATCAATGATTATTATAAGAGTATTTGAAGAAGAAAACAATACTCATCTCTCCTAACCACATTTTCAAACTGTTTAAAAATAGACCAAAAAATTACTAACAACTGAACTCTCTCAAGAAGCAACAAAAGGAAAAGAAAACAATAATTTTATGGTACGTTTCTTTAAAAAGAGAGTACAAACATCATTTTTTGCAAAATAAAAAGCTTGAGATTTTAGTATACGAGACATTATCATCAATGTTTACCACCTTATCACTAATTTATTATTTTTTAGCAAACATTGCTTCAACCTCCTCCATTCTCCTAGAACTCATTTGACATTCTTATTCATAGTAAGTCACAATTAATTTTATCTTGAGAATTGCTTCTAGAATTTTCTAACACTATTGAAATCACTGAATATATTCAGCATATCACAAAGCAAGAATAGGAATTTTGGGGTAATCAGAAAAATGTCAAAGTTCATGACATTTACTCTATCATGGACAAGTTACATGATATGATTATATAAAATAAATAGGCATTCCAAAGGAGCAATTATTCAGCCACAGAATTCTTGGATAATCTTGAGATAATCCCTCTACAATTAAAATACCCAGGGTCTCAACAACTTTGCATGCATTTCCAGTAGTTATTTGATGAAAGACTTGTGTGAGCTACACAAATCAAAATCCTAATTTAAGGAGCCACCGAAATGCAAAGTAGTAAAATCCTCTCCAAAATAAATTGAATCATGAAGTAAGAGGAAGTCAGTGAACACCTATAGTATGCAAACCAAGGAAAAATGAAAACAAACTAAATCAGACATAAGTCAGGATGGGTGCCTGAGTGTATGCCAGAAAAGATCCTAGAAGCCCTCTACAAAGTAGGTAAAACTTATTCTGCTGCCATGAAATAACTATTACATCCCCCATAAGGATGAGCAAAGAGAGAATGACTGGCCTAGGCCTATGAAATTATTCCACAGCACAAGAAAAGCGTGTTAAGTAATAGTAATGCTCTGAAATAAACGTAAACTTTCTAAAAAAAGATTCACTGCAAAAACAATTTTTATTGTATCCTTTAAGGTTTTTTTGTAAGATAAAAGAAGATAGTCCCCTTTTAAAACAAAACAAACTATTATAAGAAGGATACAGGCTAAGGTAAAAAATACAAGCTTGCATGAAAAATCATAAAAATCATAATAAAAAAATAGGTTTAACCTTCAAACAGTTTGAAACGTGTTTTGCTACATGGTAGGATTTAATATTTTTATCACAGAAAAATTTGCTGTATAATGTTTTCTCCCACAATAATAGCAATTTTATCATATACGGAATGCTTCTAAATACTAAATTCTATTTCCAGGCTATCTATGATATCACAAATCTACTGTCTAATTTTGTACCAGTACAACACAATTTTAATTTTGGGAGTTTTACAACACAGTAAAACCGGCAGATGAAAGTGTTCCCTAAGTTTTCTTTCTTTCAAAACATCATTCAAAATTATTCTTATTTATACATTCTTTTACTTAACTTTTGGAATAATTTTATTCAATTGAATTGAAATGATAACAAATTCAGTTTTTATTGACATTGCATTAAACATATTTATTAATCCTGAAAATCAGATGCACACCTAAGTGTAAAAAGAACTGAGATAAAAAGATGCCAAACTATAAACGATGATTATTTTCAAGTAATAGAATCATAGGTCATTCTAAATTTGTTCTTCATAACTTTTTGTGTTTTCTGCATTCCCTACAATAAATAATTCTTACCGTTGTAGCCAAGGATCACTTATACACAACGGTAAATCATGGACTCAACATCGTATGCGATTGAATCACAAAAATACCCAACTTATTTCTAAGATACTTCTAGAACTCAGGTGAAAATGATGGAGTTCATGATAATTAATGGTATGATAAAGTGTGAGGACAGGAAAAAATAATAATTTCCTTATATTCTATAGGAGTTAAGGAGTTTTCTTTATATTTAATAATTATATAAAAGCATAAATAAGAATACATTTAAACATTCTATTGAGAAAAATTAAGATGCATAAGTTTCCAAATATTTGAAGATGAAATAACTTTAATTACCTCTACCATTTATTAACTACATATCATGTACAGTTAAATCCTCAGCTCCATTCCATGAGATGGGAACTACATATCATCCCATGTCACAGCCATGGTGAAAAGAACAGCAAGCCACAAATCTTGACAAATACGGGGTTTCAATCAATGTTTGTCTGGTTCCACAGTGCATTACCTTAAGCTCCCGAGGTCCTCCTTTCCACTGTTATACTCCACAATATCTGACAATATTAGTCATGTGATGTAAAATTAAATACTCAGGTCTATTTCTGGGATATCAGTTCTCTCCTATTAATCAATCTATTAATTATGGTCTGGAATAAATGTTAATATCATCATTAATAACAATGAATTTTTCCAGTGTGGAACAAAGCGTGTCTTCTCATTTATCCAAGATTTTCATGGCTTTTAGTTAAGCATTAAAGTTTCTTTATGTAGATTCCTAGAAATTTGTGAAGGCTATTCCTAGAGATTTTATATCTACAGAAATAATTTCAACAGAATTTATTCCATCATAGGTTCTATCATGTTTTCATTCATCTGTGGGAACATTACTTATTTTTGTACATTTGTTTTGAATCTGGTCTCTTACTAAACTCTTAACAACTCCAATTTTCCAACTGATTTACTTTATTTTTTCTAGTTAGACCACTATACACATATCCTCTACAGATGTTATTTCTTTCCCTCTTTCTTCTTCGTGATGCATATTATTGAATTTGTTAGAATTTTTCAGGACAATAATTGTTACAACACGTGCCCTCGTCTTCATCCTGACTCTAAAAGAGAAGCCAGGACTAATTTTTAGACAGTTTTTTAGTATAAAGAGCTATTATTCTGATATCCCCTAACCTCCACCCCAAATTGTCTGTGCCTAACACAGCAGGGGACTTCAAAAGACCCTGCTCTGGAGCCTACAGTCTGTGTTGTGCCTACCACGGGTTAAACTTCTCATACTTCATCACTATGAAACAAGCTGTTGGGTGGAGATATGTATCTTTAAATTTATTAAGATTCTTCTCTTCCCTCATTTAATAGCAGAAAAAAAGTATGTTGAATATTTCTTAACATAATGCCACAGAGTTAATAAGAATGACATTTAGAGAGGTTATATTTTAGCATAGAAAACTGCTATGCTATAATAAATAAAAAAACAATTTTATATGCAGTCTAAAACCAAATATATTTTTTAAATGCTAAAACAAAGAGACTTAGAAACACAGAGTATTAGTGATTGTCTCATGGAATGGTTTGGTTTTGCCAGCCTTCCAACTTTTATAATTTCCTTTTTTCTTGACATAATGAGTTGGCAGTACTTCTACACTAAAAAAAAAAAAAAAAGTGAATATCTTTATTCTGAAAAATGAATATAATTCAGTGCTTTCAAAAATTTTAAGAGACAATTTGCACATGAAAATAATTACTGAGCAATATGTGAAAAAAAGGGCAAGAAATTAAAAATAAAAAAAAAAAAGGCAAGAAATCAGTATACACTGAAGTATAGACACGCAGGAGGAAGGCACTGTCCGGCAGAGTACACAGAAGAAACTAATCCTTTATGATTTACATCTCTACCTACTTCTGATAAAGATTTATGGCTATTTATAAGATTCAATGAGATCAAAAGAGGGGAAAACGCTGACAAACTTCTGGGGGGAGCACAGGTGAACTTAGCATACATCAGCCACAGTGCTTTAATGATGTGCTATTTTAGTGTGTCCCTATGAATAACAGCCCCTCACAACTGCATCGGTCTAAGTCAAGGCAATGTTAAATACTGACAGTATTCTGAAAGCAGTAATTGGGCTAAGCCATAAAAACAAACCAGCATTGATTCTTGACATCACTTGAACCTACCTATTTGCTTTATGTCCTTGTTAGAAAAGCTGAAAAACAATGTCTAATGAATCCTTGGTCTTCAAGTACTCACTGAAAGAAATAAAGATTTCAGGCTTCTGAGCTGCTTTGAGATAGAACAAAGGAAAGAACTGGAGCATTCTCTACTACAGAATCACAAAGCATCACTGAGAGGCAGCGGTGGCCATGCATTTGGTAGTTCAGGAGCCACAGACCAAAACCACACTACTTTGTGAGAAGGATGCATTAGCAGAAAACCATGAAGATGCCGGCCCCAAAGCAAAAGTTCCTACAAAAATAACAATCAGACTTCACCTGGTGTCCATGACATTTAATTGGATTTGAGTGTGGATGAACCTAATAAAAATCAGGTACTGTCATTCTAATTTAAATTAGTCCAAAAATCTGGTATGTTAGACTATAAGAGTGTACTTGTGACTAAAGAATATATTGCCATATAGCTTTCTAATTTCTACAAACACACACCAAGCAGAAGGTATCTAAGGAAGTTTACTAACCACTAGAAATTAGCTTGTGAAACTGGATGAGTTATTTCATTTCTCTAAGCCTCAATTTCTTCAACAATGATCAGGAAATAATGATGATGATGGTGGTGGTGGGGACTCCTGCCTCATGAGGTTGTCACGAGGCTTAAATGAACTAAAATGACCTTCAGGTAGCACTTAGAACAATTTCAGTGTGTGGTTTTATAATCATGCAGAAAGACATGCTGGGCTGTGACTTTCTGCTGGGGTATTTCATTTCTCGCTTTAATGCAGAGAATGTTCTAAACAAACTACTACAATGCCAGCCAGTATATTTCAAAACACACAGAAAGCACGCTTGAATTCAGCAATCTTAACAAAACCATTTTAAATTACTAGCAAATAGCCAAGGGACCTACCCAGGCAAATAGAAGAGATGATAGCAGAACCCAGAGGCACTGCTCCTTAACAAGCAGCCTGGATGTTTGGCCAGGATAATATGCTTAAAATGAATGGAGGTCAAATGAGTAACACAATTTTTAAATTGCTAATAGGAAAATGGGAAGTGAATATATGAAATTGTCTGGCTAGACAGGCTGCATAATGTTTCCGTATCCTTGCATTGGAAGTTCAGCCACATCAAGAATATTGCTGAACCAAGTGAGTCTTAGAAAACTAAATTCATACCCCAATGCAGCTGTGTCGAAAGAACTGAAAACATTTATTAAATCAGTTAAAAGGAATCGTTTCTGGTCATCCCACTGTGAAGGTTCTGGTTACCTGATAAAAACCAACATCCCTACCCAGTGAAATGCTGGCCCACTAATTGTCCCAAATAAAGACTGAACTAAACCACTGGTTAAATTGACGAACTGAAGCTCCTGCTCTCTATCAAGATGTTCTACTTTGATGAAACCATTAGCAACTGAGACTGTTGGAAACTGTGGATTTCCATAAATAGCCTCGTCTTACTTTCTCACCTCTCACAAATTTTCAGATGAAAACTTAGATTCTCCTTGGTCTAAAGAGAGTGGCTCATCTACCAGTTTCCATGAATCAATCCGTATTTAGGTTGCCAATTATTCTCCTTCACAATAAAGCAATACATTGACGAATACAATCAGAAATCCATGGCATGTTAGAACGATAAAGATCTTTAAAATTGTCTGTCTGAACTCTCTTCATTACCCAGATTAAGAAAAAAAGCATTGTGGTCCAGAGAGTTTAGGGCACTGATCAAAGCTGCACAGCAGGTTAATTTCTAAATAAACAACCAGCACTAGCACTGTGCATTTTTGATGCTTTTGTCCAATACTAGGGGTTTCTAAATAGCTTCTAAAGAATATTTTTCATTATTTAAAAATAAAATCTTAAATGGAACTCCCATACATGTAATAGTTAGAGATGCCTGTTAAAGCCCAGAGTAGGAATTGGCTGGCCTTGCCTTTCTTTGCCCTTATGCCCACTTATTTTCTCTCTCCTGCTCCATCCCCAAGCAGTACACTACACTCCTGGACTTCCGTACTAAACCGTGGAGTTTAATGGAGTCTGAGTGCCTTTGTCCTCCTAGTGGCTCTGTTTCTGCTGAGATCCCAGGGCTCCTTGTCTGTGCTCCACTGTCATACAACATCTTCTTTGATCACTGAGCACACACCTGGGGCCAGAGGCTTCTAGACTCATCTCCCCTGTTCCCCTTCCTTTCCTCCTGCTCCTGTAGGTATGCAACTTAATTATTTCTCCTGGTGTCTTCTCTGCTTCTAGGCCACAGCCACCAACAACTTTATTAATGGCTCTAGAAGGCTGAGCAAATATATTTTATTTTGAATGAATCAAAGCAAAGCAAAACAAATGTTCTGGTTCAGCAATGTCAATACCGTTTTACAGCTAGCCCTTTCTTAACTTAGTAGTCTGTTGAAAAGACACAATCTTTAAAATGTTCTTTCCTGAGGTTTCATCATTCTGAGAGTGATCTGAGTGGACTTACTCTCCCCAGGGCTTGAGAAGATTGGGCTTCACCCAGAGGCACATTCAAAACCTTAGAATCTGGGAAAGTCATGAGACTGAAAAAGCAGTTCAGGGCATTCCAACCAAAAGCAAGAGAAAAAGAGTAGTCTCAATTTCTAGCTGCCTTTATTTTCAGAAATACTCCAAGTTCATTCAAAGCAATTGTTTCCATACTATAGTATATATACTATAGTATACACAGGACAGACATACTACTCCACACTCCCTAGAACGCCTTATTATTCCCTTCACTCAATGTTTCTCACTGGCATTTGGGGAAGAAAAGCTTTTGCTATCTGGATTATCCTGCACATTGAAGAACATTTAGTATTACTGGTCTCCACTCACCAAAGGCCAATAATTCCACTCCCTAATCACTGTGGCAGCTAAAAATGCCCCTACATGTTCTAAATGCCTGGTAGGAGCATAGAACTACCTCTGAGTGAGAACCAACCCCTACTTATCTCCTCTTCCATATTCCCTTTCTGGTTTTCCCCAGGCTAGGCTGGGTGCCCCTTTTTATGTCCCCATAACACTTTTCATCTCTGGAGCACATCCTTAATACAGTTTATCGGCTGTGTTCATATGTACCTGTGTCCCCAGTGCTCTCTCCATCCCATTATGAATATTTTGATGGCTGACATCCTATCTGAGCCTTTGTATCCTATTAAAGGTTCAATTTCTGTTCAACAAAAAAGAATAAAAAATGAAACAAATAACATTTGCAGAGAATTTGATCTATGCTAAGTAAGAAAAATGTGAATATTTTTGAAGACATGAAAAACTTTGGCACTTCCATCTCTGAAACTATCCCCAAACTGGTACTTTTGGAAAACTGTTTTGTGAAGACATTTTTCTTCTTTGGGAGTACTTGTTTTATTAATTTCTGTCTACTTCAAAACATCTGTGCTATCATCATTCATAGAAAAAAAGTCTGATTCCACCACCAAGCACAAATATATTCAAAATAATTAGCTAAACTAGTACTATGATATTTGCATAGCCAAACTAGTTCTTAAAAGAGAAATAAAAACTCATATTTTACCTTAAGAGAATTTTGGCTACCAACACTACATAAGGGGCAGAACAATGAAGCAAAAGGCCTCACTGAGGTTGTGAATTTTAAGAGAGACACCTACCATACAAATGCACAGAAAAGCATCCACAGGTCCCTTGCTGTATGACATTTCCACATGCTTCAACTTATATAACCTTCACCATTTAGTCCTTTGGGAAGTGATGCTATTTCCATTTTGCAGATTAGGGGAAAAAGCTCCCAGAGATTCAATCATTTCCCTGGAGTCACTCCTAAGTCAGAGTTAAGATTCAAACTATGGTCTCTCTGGCACACATCTCTACTCTGAATCACCATGCTCAACCATTATTCCCACATTCAGGGTTAGCTATATTTCGCACTAAATTAAAGGCACTTAAACATAAACTAATATTGTATCACTGCTTCAGAGTCACACATTCTTCCCACGTTCAGCTCCCACATCATAGCTCTTTTCTCAAGGGGAACTGTTTATAGGAAGAAAACCATTCCTGGGTACGTACAATGTACAGGTGATGTGCTTTACAGTAAAATTTTATGTAATCCTCATCATAAACACACCTCTGTCTTCAGGTAAGGAAACTGAGATTCTCAGGTTAAGTCATCACTCCCATTTCATCTTTTTCTGAGGTCATATGAGTTCTGAAAATTAAGTTCATGAATTCATCCTAGAAAATGTGCTACATAGCACATTGTTAAATATCATTATGGTCACCTTCAAAGTACTGCCCAGGAGACCTATGCACCAACACCAGCACCTAGTCCACCCTTCAAAGCAATTTTGAAACTCTTTTTCTGGAATGGCCATCAGAGCTGTTGTCATATTACCCCTGATGTCCTGAATATCATCAAAGTATCTTTCTTTTAATATTTTCTTTATTTCTGGGTAAAGAAAAAGGGCATTAGTTTCCAGATCAGGTGAGTAGGGAGGGTGTTGTGATGCAGGCATGTGTTTACCAACTGAAAATTCCCTCACAGACAGTGTTGTGTGAGCTGGTGCATTAAAATAATGCAAGGGCCATAAGTTGTTGGCCAAGATTTTCAGTTCAGATTTTCTTGTTTCTCTGTTGATAGATACTTAGTCAGCTATGCTTCTGACAGTCCATCAATGATTTTGACAGAATTCAACAAAAGTTTTGCAATGTTTTCATCAGTTCTTCTCCTATCTGTTCTGATCTCATAATTAGTGATGCTTTCTCTCCACTTAGGAAAAATGTTTAATCCATTTGTACACTGCCACTTTCTTCACGGCATTATCCCTGTAATCATGGACTAAATGTCTCTGATTTCAGTTTCACTCTTGCCAAGTTTAGTAAGAATTTTAATGTTTATTCATTGCTCTAATTCAAGCTCTGACATTCTTAAGATGGCACATAAAAACACACAGCAGCAATAATGAACACCACTCAGCAAGACACCACCACATGTCAACACAAACACAGCTGTGAGACACTGATATACCACTGTTATGAGACCTTACTGAGTTGTCTGTACAGTGTTACCAACATAAGCACACAGTGGCAAGTTTGCAAACTTAATTGTCAGACTTCATACAATTAAGGAAGATTCAAACTGGGATTCCATATGAGTAAGACCCACTATTCCATACTTCCACCTTTATACTTTTTTCTTTAAATAAAGAAGACATTGAAAAAGACTGGGCTTTCTAAAATGTTGGCTCAGGCAATATTTATAAGATACCAACACATCAAGTAAAATCACCAGTTCTGTTAGGGTAGTCACTTATGCTAGTAAAGAAAAACAAATGATAAAAACTTTCTAAAGATGTTTGGAGAACACTTAGAGATCTAAAAATAGATCTGCCATTCAATCCTATAATTCCTCTACTAGGTATATACCCAAAAGACAAAAAATCACATTATAACAAAGATATTTGTACCAGAATGTTTATTGCAGCCCAATTCATAGTTGCTAAATCATGGAAAAACCCCAAGTGCCCATCGATCCACGAATGGATTGATAAATTGTGGTATATGTACACCGTGGAATATTATGCAGCCTTAAAGAAAGATGGAGACTTTACCTCTTTCATGTTTACGTGGCTGGAGCTGAAAAATATTCTTCTTTGAAGAACTGAAAAAATAGTTCTTCAATTCATTTGGAACCAGAAGAAAAACTCATATAGCCATGGCAATTTTTAGTAATTTAGTAAAAGAAAGCCAGAGGCATCACTCTACCAGACTTTACTCTATAAATCCACAGAGATCAAAACAGCATAGTATGGGCACAAATATAGATATAGACATATGAAACCAAATAGAAAACAAGGAGATGAAGCAAGTCTCTTATAGCCATGTGACCTTTGATAAACAAACAAACAACAACAAAATAAAAGGTATATACTGGGGAGTACATTTCCTATTCAAAAATAGTGGAAGGAGAACTGGATAACCACATGTAAAATCCTGAAAATGACCTCCCACCTTTAACCTCTTATAAAAATTAACTCAAGATGGATAAAAGCTTTAAATCTAAGACATGAAATAAAAATCCATGAAGAAAGTCTATGAATACTCTTTAGGATGTTGGACTAGGGGAGGATTTTATGAAGAAGACTTCCATGTTAATTGCAACAACAAAAACAAACAGATGGGACTTAATTAAACTCAAAAGCTTTTCCACAGTTAAGGACACAAGTAAAGCAAAAAGACAACCTTCAGAATGGGAAAAGATATTTGCACATCAGGAATCTGACAAAAACTTGATAACTAGGATCTATAAAGAACTCAAATTATCAACAAAAGAAGAATTAGCAATCCCATTTATCACTGGCAAGAAACATGAACAGAACCTTCTCTGAGGAAGACAGATGAATGTCTAACAAACATGTAAAATAAATGTTCAGTTTATTTATTGTATTTTATTTTTATTGTTGGGGATTCATTAAGGGTACACAGAACCAGGTTATTCTAATTGCTTTTATTAGATAAGAACCCTCTTATAATTGTGTCCTACCCCCAAAAGGTGTACCACACCGCTTGTCCCTCCACCCTCTCCTTCCTTCCCTTTCTCAACTCTGCTCATCCCACAAACCCCACCTTAATTGTCTTCATATCAGAATTGAGTACACAGGATTCTTGTTTCTCCATTCTTGTGATGCTTTACTAAAAATAATGTTTTCCACATCCATCCTGGTTAATACAAAGGATGTAAAGTCTTCATCTTTTTTAGTGGCTAATTGTTCAGTTTATAGTCATAAGAGAAATGCAAATCAAAACCACACTGAGAAATCACCTAATCCTGGTAAGATTAGTCCACATCAGAAAGTCCCAAAGTTGCAGATGCTGGTGTAGATGTGGAGAGAGGGGAACACGTTTACACTGTTGATGGGAATGCAAACTAATACAGATTCTTTAGAAAGATGTATGGAGAAACCTCAAAGAACTCAAATTAGACTTCCCATTTGATTCCACACTACCATCACTAGGCATCTACCCAGAAGAAAAAGAATCATTTTATCATCAAGACATCTTCACTAGATTTTTTATCACAGCTCAGTTCACAATCACCTAGATGTGGAAGCAATCTATGTGCCCATCAACTCAGGAACGCATTAACAAAACTGTGGTATATGTATACTGTGGAAAGATGGTGGCTTTACATCTTTTGTATTAACATGGATGGACTTAAGACACATTCTTCTTAGTAGAGTATCACAAGAATGGAAAACAAATGTCCAATGTACTCAATAATAATATGAAGCCAGTAGATGAGATGATCTAATTCACACCCATATAGGAAAAAAAACTCAGTTCAGTTCAAGTTGAGGGGATGGGAAATGAGGATTAGAAAGAGGGAAGGAAAGGGTATTGGTGTGCTCCTATTAATGGGCACAATGTAGTGGTGTATGGCACACTTTGGGTGCAGAACACAATTACAGAGGGACTCTACATAACAACTTCAAATATTGTGACCTTCTGTGTGCACTGTCACATAAACCCAAACTTAAAAACAAAAAAGATTAGGCACAAATAATATGTTCTAATGACTATAGGAATAATAATTAAGAGCAATATTTAGTAGATAAATAGATGTAGAATATACTGAAAAAATGACAAATATTTCCTAGAATACATAAATAGATCCTAAAAATGGGCAAAATGTGAAGGTATACAGCACACTCCCAGGTGAAGGGCTCACCTATAAATTGTACTTTACCTAACAGATGCAAATACTGTAACCTAATCATTTGTTCACTCATATTAATCTGAAATAAAAATAAATTAGACAAGAAAGAACTAGAATACTCAATGCAAAAAGGGCAAAGATAGGAATGAGTAATTTGTGACTTACAAATTTAACAAGTACTTGAAGGTCTGTTCAAACTCACTAGGTAGACGGGGCTATAAAAACTAATATATAACAAACAAATATCATTTTATAATCATCAGCTCAGCAAAAAACAAAAAATGCAATAACACATTCTACTGAGAGAAATTTTGGAAACAAGTTACTCTCATACATTGCAGTTAGAAATGCAAATTATTATACTGTGCATCTATTAAAATAATACATACAGATATATTTTTCTTCAGTGATTCTACTCCAATGACGATCTGTTCTGCAAAAATAAAAAAATAAATATTTCATAATACAAGTGAATATACTATAGAACTAGGCATGCTCAAAAAATAGAAACAAATGGAATGTTCATTAACAGAAGAATGGTTGAGTGTTTTACAGTATATCCATGTCATGAATAACCTTATTGCTACTAAAAAGAATTTCTCTTTCAGAGTTATTACAGTGACTTACTATGTGGCATTATTGGGTAAAAATGTTAAGATGTAATAATGTTCTACATAATAATATGTTCTTTTTTTAAAATAAAAAGAACAAAATTCCTATGTTTATATAATTGTATGATAATATGGATTAAAATCACAGTGTAAGGGGAACACACATTAGATTGTGGACCAGGTTTTGGGTGTTGGTTTTTGTGAGGAAAAGAATGTGGCAAAAAGCAAAGGGAAAAAGGAAAGAAAAGAAGTATACAATAAACACATATAAAAAAGACCAAGAGAAGATGAAGTAACTAAAGGCCATGAAATGTCAAAATACAGTTACAGTAGTCCAAACATGAAAAAATGGAAGTGTGAATACATTATAAATAAGAATGAAACAGTAGTGATGTGGAGTTTCTGTAGCAGCTAGATTTTTTCACATCATATTATTCACAGATTTTTTGAGGGAATTATAAAATGAATAAGTAATAATTCTTTTTCCATTCTTTCTGATAAAAACTGGATTTTTATCAGTTGAGGAGGAAGAAAGCAGAAGAGCAAGGACTGAAACTTTACATGATGTTATTAGGAGCAAAATAAGGTGAGAGCAAATCTCAGTATGAAAAGCCAAAGAAAGATAGCTGCAAAAATCTTTTGTAGATCAGCAACACTGTGCTGAATTCAATCAAGCATACATTCTAAACTAGACATTCTTTTCTTTATGTGATTATAATTGCTTATCTCAGTAGTTACAATTGCTTATCTTGGTAGCACTTATATAACCTCATGATATTTATCCAATTGGCTGCAGTCACGTAAGTATATTGACTGCTGTCTTCACGAAATCTTCTCTATGGAAGGAATACCGAAAAGATGACTGTTTTCCAAGGGAATTTAATAAAGCACAGGAGAGCACCTTTAAAATAGATGAAGCAAGAATTAGAATTTCATTTCTAATGAAATGAAATTCCTGAAATTAGCATTGATTTTGGTGTGCCTAAAAGTTTAAGAGTCTTCAGTAACCCTCTGGGTTCCATAGGTACTTATTGGACCAGCTCCTGTGTTTGGCAGCTATTTTCTATACAATGAAAGCTAAAAGTCATCAAAATGTAAAGTAATATAATTTGGAATTTTATATTCATGGCTTTCCTTGCTTCATTTCTATATGTAACTTATCTACTCTTATTTGCACAGTAGTATTAATTAGTGCTCTGGCAAATTATAGTATGATTCCTGTGAAGTTATATTTTACATCCATGTGAATACCAAAACAATTCAGTATGATTCATATTCTAACAATGAATGCCAAAGTAAGTAACAGTAATTGTGTCACTTATTATAGCTTGTTGCCAAACAACTATTATGTGTAGTTGATGAAAATTTGAATAAATGCCATTATACTAGGCTCAATTAAAACAACAGTAGTGATAATTAATATCCCTGTTATTCATATGAATTAATGGCTTTAGGTACTGTGTGTGTTCTAGGAAATGACTGGAGGAATAAATGTTCATTTCAATTCCATTTATATCCTACTCTGAAGTATTAAAATGTAATTTGCATGAAATACATGCATCATTCTTAATGTAACTGTAATATAAGAAAGTGGCTTTCTCATCTACTGGATGATTGAGAAAAGAAATGATTTTTTTTTTAAATGAAAACTAAATATGCATAGATGAAAACAAATGCTAATTTTTATAGCTTGTTTTGTAAAGAAAGCATTTAGCATTTGTTTAATAAAAAAATAAATGCAATTTGTAGTCATTTAGAGTGAGTAGCTAAATAATTCCCAGGAAAATAGACTGATAAAATAGATCTATATACTTTCTGAAATAAAAATCTTATAGAATTACTTAAACCAAGTTATCCAGAGTCCTAGAAATTGTTGTTTGAGAGAATCAAACAATAAAATGACTTAGTCATTTAACATATTAATAACCAGAACATGTTATTTAAGGTAGATCCTGACTTTTAGAATATAAGCCCTACAACATGCATTTTTTTTTTGATAGTCTGGCAGGAACAAGTAATATATATATCTATAAACAAATGTAGCATATGCTCTACAATCCAACAATACATTTAGCTTTATCTGGTCTTATGACCCAAAGGATGCAACAGAAATGAAGGCTTCACAGATGGCCAGAATACACAATTCTGCTGCCCCCATAGTGTCTGAGAAATCTTAATTTTGCATAATTTGTACCACTTTAACTCCTTCGATCTCAGGGAGGCACCAACTAGTCATCCTTTTAGAAACAACTCAACCACCTTGCAATATCCTCCCTACACTAGAGTCTTCATAAGTTTTAAAGTATAACAATAAACAACATGCCACAATATAAAACAGGCTTAATAGAACAGTAAGTATGGAAAATGCTAATATATCTTTTCCTCCACAATTGAAATTAAAAATGGTCTCACTAGAACTTTAGCTTTCTGGGGATTAAGGAATTGAAATAATCCTGAGAAATATTACTTTTCTCATCTTGAGAAATGGGAAGAAAGAAAATAGATAACTGAACCAATACCTTTGTAAACATTCTGGCAACTGACCTTCAGGTATATCGATATTTGCTATAAGAATTCTGATAAAGGAGATGCTTTCTGCAAGATGATCATGGTTCAGGATTGCCTATAATAAATATATGATCTATAGATTTATGAAGCATGGGTCTCTGGAGGATGCTATGTAACTTCTTTGAATCTCTAGGGTATGAAATGAAGATTTTCTATTTTTATCTTATTTTATTTTTTTTTGTAGAGACAGAGTCTCACTTTACCGCCCTCGGTGGAGTGCCGTGACGTCACAGGACTCACAGCAACCTCCAGCTCTTGGGCTTCTGCGATTCTCCTGCCTCAGCCTCCCGAGCAGCTGGGACTACAGGCGCCTGCCACAACGCCCGGCTATTTTTTTGTTGCAGTTCGGCAGGGGCTGGGTTTGAACC
>CAUYPK010020851.1:0-13381 GCA_963574355.1 Loris lydekkerianus | reverse complement strand
CCTGTGGTGCATCTTACAAGGGTACATGTGAAACTTAGTAAATGTAGAATATGAATGTCTTAACACAATAACTAAGAAAATGCCAGGAAGGCTATGTTAACCAGTGTGATGAAAATGTGTCAAACGGTCTATAAAACCAGTATATGGTGCCTCATGATCACATTAATGTACACAGTTGTGATTTAATAATAATAATAACAAAAAGACTGTTCCTCTCTCTCTTCCTTCTGCTAAGAGGAAAAGCCCCAGACACCTAAGGAGAGTTAATCCTGAGCTAGGGAGCAGAGCTGTCAATGTCCAGACAGTTTCCTTACCTGGGGCTGGAGACCTGGCCAGTCCTGGCCCTAACACTCATAATCACAGGTTGGAAAAAATGGGTGGTAAGGGTGGTGGGAGAAATAGAGATCTCAGTTGGGAGGCTATGGCAGTGTGGGAGATGAAGGAAGCGGGGTATAATTTGGCAGCACATTGATTATATATGAGTGTGGGGGAAAGAGAAATTACAAATGACTTGTATGTTTTCTACATATGTAAATAATTGAATGGTGGTGCTATTTTCTGAGGTGATTTCACGTGTAAGAGGGCGAGTCCAGAGTTCAATCATCCCATTGCAGATGCTAAGTAGGTGACAGTGTCTTCACCTACCTTAAAGCTCAGGAAAGAGATCAGAGTGTGGAGACAGAAGTGTTCTATTGTCTAAACCAGGCATAGAAGGGGGATTGGTGAAAGGAGCTCTCTTGTAACTAAAGTAGATGTTTTACATACAGCAGATTAAAGGGGTACATTTGTATATGTAGCAGATTTCATAGATATATCTACTCATAAATGTTTCAAATTCTTCATGAGAAATCTTTGCAATGAACTGGAAATTTCTTCCTGTTTTATGCAAACTAATACACTTGAACAGTAGTTCTCAAAGTGTGATCTGGGTACTTTTCTAGGGGGGTCTTGAGGTCAGAATCATTTTCATAAGGCTTCTTCTGTCTTATTCTCTCATGAGTGTACAGTGGAATGTGATACAGCAGCAGATTGGATGCAGAGGCAGAGAATACCCCCGCCTTCTATAAGCCAGACATCAATTATATTTCCCTAAAGTATAAAACAATGGCATGGTTCTTATTAAACTTTTTGTTTTGAAAGTATACCTAATTTTCATAAAAATATATTATTTCATATGTAGTAGGTTTATTATTGTTATATTCAAGTGCATTAATATTTGAAATATTTCTCCATTTTCTTATCTAATAAAGTAAGCATTAATAGAAGTGGCTCATAAACAAAAGCTTTTAAAGGTTTTTAATAATTTTTTAAAAATGTTTTTCAAATTATTATGAGGCTACAACTTTTTAGATTACTTTGTTCTCACTTCCAGGGTAACATTCTAGTTGTAAAAGAGCCCCTCACCCAGAGGGCATGTTATACACCCTCAAGATGTGCACATCAGGAGGTGAGATCCTGCCTCATGCCCTTCCTCCTTCTGCTAATCATCCTCCCCTTCTACCCTTCCTCCTCCCTTCTCCTCCTGACCCTGTATTAGACTATATTTGTGTTTTATTTTTCATATGGGCATGTAATGGTTTATATATTTTTGGTTTCAGATTATATTGAATACCTTGGATATTTATTTTTTCATTCTTGCAGTATTTACTAGGAAGAATGTGTTGTAGCTCCATCCGGTAAAAGATGTGAAGTCTCCATCTTTTTAATGGCTGAATAATATTCTATGGTATACATATACCACAGTTTGTTGATCCATTCATGGGTTGATGGGCACATAGGTTGCTTCACTAGTTGGCAATTATGAATTGAGCTGCAATAAACATTCTGGTGCAAATGTCTTTGTGTTAAAATTATTTTTGTTCTTCTGGGTAGATACCCAGGTTGGGATGTTAGGATCAAATGGAAGGTATACTTTTAGATCTTTGAGGAGTCTCCATACCTCCTTCCAAAAAAGTTTTTAATAACTTTTAATAGCATCAAGAGATCTGAATATTAAAAGTTTGAGAACCATGGCCTTAAGCCATGAGACTGGAAGACTAATATGAACAGGTAGACTGTTTAAGAAAACAAACTGGGATCAATTTAAGGTTCAACTTACTAGAAATTGATGCCCCTCCTCCATAGTACACACAAAGAGGACCTTGTAACAAAACAAATGTCTTTTGCATAAAATTTTGGTAAATTAGAAGCAGAAAGTTTCTGTAACGGTTGGTATTTATATCTAGTGTAAACAGCCCATGCAACTCAAGGTGGGCCAGTAACTTCTACTGAAGTTCATTCTGTTAATTACATTCCTTTTCACAGTTTGAAAGATATCCTATGGAAGTAAATCTCAGTGAAAATCAAACTGGGGGAGGTGGAGTGGGGCTGGGTAAATTTATCCCTATCTGTTACAGTGTACACTATCTGGGTGAAAGGCACACTTATAACTTGGACTCAATCTGTACAAAAACAAAGTATATAAGCAAAACATGTATATCCCTTAACACTCTGAAATGTAAAAAAAATTGAAAAATTAATAAAAAATGAAAGCTATCCTTGACGCATTTTATGGGTTCTGTTTACATACTTACTGATGTTCAAAATTTGGGAATTGAATTGTGTTCCCCAGTGATTCTCTTGAATTAGTATGACAGAACATTGACCTCTTTTTGTAATTATACTTTCATTACAGTGGTAAAAGAATAAAGGAAGCAAATATTCTTTTACTCCTATCATTATCTGGGGGAAAGGGAATGATTTTATACTGTGTTTATTTCTCACTTAAAAATGTATTTTGAGGACTCAGTATAGTAACTCATCTAATACCATATATGCTTTCAAATTGAACAAGAGAATACATTGTTTTATATGTGGTCCTATGGTAGCACCCTTAATGTATATATAAACTTGAAATGTCAGCTATAAATTGGATGTCTCTGAAAGTTCTTATTGCTAACAAATGTTTATGATCTCTACATGTTTCTCTTGCGATACATTTTGCAAAGAGCTTTTTCATTTGCTAGTGCATTTTGGTTATTTTTGATATTTCACCACCATGCTATTAGCATTTTCTTGGGATAAGTTATAATTTAAAAGAACGCTTTCATTTATTGTTCTTGGAAAGACAACTTTCTTCTTTTCTTCTTTCAAAGACAGCTCTTATGAGGTAAGTAACATTGGAAGATAAAAGGCTTACTCCAACTGTGAACACATATGACATTATGTTGTGATGAGAAATTAATTTTAGGGTTTGTTTTTATGCAAATTATAGTTCAGTATTTTCTGCAACAGTACATCTCATTTCTTGTTCTCACAAAGGATAGAATGTTCCTGACATAACTAGACAGCCAAACTAGGTTTCTGTGTCTCGTCTCTAAGTGCTCTATGTTATAAGTTTTAGCCATTTGGTCTCATTTGTTTTGCAGAGAAATGACCACTAAACTAATAGCCATAAATCCTAGCGGTTTAATCCGGATCCATCCATTAAATGGCTGAGTGACCAGATTGAAATGTTTGAAATAATCCTCTCTGTACTTTACCTACTCTATTCCCCAACTTTGTGGATGCTTGGACTAAAAACTCAGGAATTATTCCAGAATCTATTGATCATAAATCCTTTTTAGTCTATCAGGCTATCATGTGTCCCCATCTGCTACTATTTTCACTGAGGCCTTTTTAACTTCTGGCCTGAATTTTCACAACAATTACTGTAGGTTTTCTTGTCCTTAGGTTTATTTCACTTTCATGCATTTTTTTTCAACCACCATAAACAAGATCTTGTAAAAAGACAAATGTGTTCATGTCATTCTCCTGCTTAATGCTTTACAGTGCCTCACCGTGGTAAAAATCCAAATTCCTTAGGATAGAAGACATTATAGTGAAGTAGAGTTGGGTTTTAAGCTGCAGACGTGAACTTCAATCTGAATTTTGCCATGTGACTAGCTTAGTAACCGTGGGGAAATTCTCTGACTGTTTTTAGTCTTTGTTTCTTTATTTGTCAAGTATGAAACCCTGTTGGAAGGTTGCTGTGGCCATCACCTACCGATCTGCCTTGCTTCCCTAGCAGATTTTGTACTCACTACTTTGTGGCCCTGGCTCAGTTTCCTTGAATCCCCTTTTCCTTCATGACCATGTATGTGATTTCCTCTGTCTGGTACACATACTAGCGCCTTACTGCTCTTAGAGTTGATGTAGAGGTTGGCTCTTCTAAGTAGCCTTCTCTGACACATCCCCATGAGACTAGAGTCTCTTCCTTGAAGTTTCTGACTGTCTGTTCTCTTCTCTATAAGCACATTGGTTGGACTGTGCTTTGTTCTTTTCATTCATCCTATTTATTTAATCAGAAAATGCTTATTTTGCATGTATTACATGCTAGACATTATTCTATCTCTTTGGATAATAGCAGAGACCAAAGAAAATACAAAAATTCTATTAACCTGGTATTTATATCCTAATGTGGAAGAAATAAAATAAAAAATAAATATTAATAGCATAGGATAGCATATATATACATACATTTATATATGTCTATAAAACCAGGAGTTGATCTGAGCTATGAAAACCAAGCCTGGAGAGAGGATAGAGGGTGCAGGGAATAGACACTGACAATGGGGATGGAGATGGGGTTGATGTTTTACGTGGGTGGTCATAGAAAGGCTCCCTAAGTTGAACATTGAGCAGTGATGTGAATGAGATGCCAGTCGGTGGTACTTGTATCAGGGCAGGGGCATTTTAGGCAGAGAGAATAAAAAATACGTAAAGCCCCAAGATAGTGTTGTGGGTTGACATGTTCAAAGAACATTATGGAAACCCGTGTGGCTGAAGTGGAGTGAGTTGTTGTGGTGTGGGGGTGGGGAAATTCAGTAATAAAACCAATGATATAACTGAGTTTGACAACATTATAAGACATGCTAAGGATGTTTTAATGTTTTTAAATTAAGATGGCAACTGGTAAGAGAGTTTAAGTGGAAAAGCAGCATGCTCTAAGTTAGAGTTGACAAGGCACCTTCTTACAGCTATGGAAAGTAAACTCTTTGGTAGTAAGTCAGGAAGTAGAGGTTAGAAAGGTGTTGAAATAGTAAAAAAGGCAGGTAATGATGACCTGGACTTAGGTGGTAAAAAGGAGGAGTGGTCATAAATAGTCAAATTTGGAAACTATTTTGAAAGTTCAGACATAATGTTTGCCAATGGTTTGGATTCAGAATGGTAAAGTAGGAGTAAAGAAGGACCCCCGAGTTCACAGCCCGAATAGCTAGAATAATGGAGTTGTTGTTTACCAAAGTTTCAGAGACTAATTGAGAAGCAAGACTTTCAGGGTGTATTTAGCATACAGTAATTGTTTACATATTTCTTCTATCAGGGATTGGCTCAATTATAGATCAAAGAGTCCTCAAAATACGGTGGCTTAAATAAGATACAAATTTCTTCTTCATACAACATCCTGGAGGTGAGTAGAGGAGGCTGATGGAGCAGCTATGCTCCATATGGTTATTCAGACCCCCAGGTTCATTCCATCCAGGTGTTGTCCTTGTATACATGGTTGAAGTAGACCATGGCCCTTTGATGTGCTTTGGGAGGGAGAGAAATAGAAACGACAGGGTGGTAACTTCATGTTCAAAGTTGTGTCCTTCATCCACTCTCATCCCCTTGTCTATTGCTTCTCTACAGTCCAGAGAAAGTAATCTCCGCAAAGGCAACTCTTTGCCCAGTAAAAAATCAGTGGGGGCTTTCCTTACTGAAATGCAGAAAAGAATGGATTCTGGGGAACAGTCTGCCATATTTATCTCTCTCTCTCATAAGCAACTTAAGTCAGAAATTTTACTATGTGTTCTTCCATCCCAGTACTTACCACAGTGCCTGGACACAGCACATATTCAGTACATATCAGTTTTCTTAATAATGTGTTAATTATATGGAACACAGATGATTCTATACTGGATAAGGCATTGCTTCCTATGAATTTTGAGTTAATTGCATAAATCACTTTTATATTTCAGAGTATTTTTAATGTCTCTAATGGAGAAAAAGTGTTGCACTTCAATTATCTTTATGTCAGTGACTTACATTTATCACCCAGGATGAACAAGTCATGATGAGCTAACATTTATGTTTTTATAGAGTATTTACTTCCCATACTTGCTTCCAAATAACAATTCCAGAAATCATACTCATTGATGAAAGAATGAGTCACTTCCTTATAATAAAATTGCATCACCTATTCTGAATTGCCTAATTTTCTAAACCTCACCTAACACTTCATTTAAGCCAATTGCTTTCTTCTCGGTATTGCTTGGCTTAAACTTCAAAGACGATGTATTTAGGTTTAAAATGTTTTAATAAATGGATCATAAACCATATCACACATTTACAATTATGTTTTGGAATGAAGACTCTAATATGAAGAAAAAAATTGGTAAGAAAACAAACTGATAAGATCAAGTATTTTTTTATAAGCAGGCAACTAAGAGGTGATACAGAGAGCATACTCTATGTCATTTGGAAAGTTTGAGTTTGGAATATTAATATGAAAAAAGTGGTTGCTAATTTTTTAAATAATATGCCGTATTGGAAATTGGTCTTGCCAGCTTTCTAAGATCACGTGATCCCTGTCTTTCTATTTACCCATCATCAGTTTTCAAAATAACATACCATATTGGAAATTGGTCTTGCCAGCTTTCTAAGATCATATGATCCCTGTCTTTCTATTTACCCATCATCTATCTATATGTGCTACATACATATTTTGTCAGGTCATTTTATTTGGGGAAAATTGTACACTATTGTTCAAACACCCTCAAGCTTAGATTCTTGTATATTTGCTTGTACATTGTCAAGCCCAGGTCTGTGTATCAAACATATATTCCTAATTTGTTAGTAAAATTTTGTTCAAAAGATGCTATGAATGTATGGGTATTAAATAATCTGTTTGGTCTAACATACTGTGTCTCATGTGGGTACAAACTTTGTCAGTGTTCCCCACTGCCTAGTCTGAGCAAGCACATAGCTGGTGTTTCATTCATTTAACAACTAATTACTAATTGCATCTTGCTTGAATGCTCAATATACTCTCTGACACCAAAACTTCACAGTTTATTTTAGGGAACCCATACATAACTGTACACACATGGAAAACATATCACATTCACAGATGCACAGAGACACATGCGAACATATTTTCAATTCTCTTCAAATCTAGAATTATCTTCTTATAGGTAATTATAATTCATAATAAACCATATAACTTCTGAAAATTTTTAAGCAGATTGTTATTAGGCAACAGGTTAATTTTGAAAATCATCTACCTGCTTTCTCTCTAGATTAAATTTTTATTCATTTAATTTTAAAATACTCCCACATTGAGTCTTTTAAGCTTCCTAAAACCTCTGTTGAAATTTAATAATCTAAAGCTTTAACAAATGTTTGACCTAACAATATCATTTGGCCAGTGCAAACTTTGGATTGAGATCCTTAAGAGTTGGGGGGTGTTTCTGTGTGTGTAAACTCTGGACTTTTAAAAAACAGTGAAAGGAAGATTTACAAAATACATATGAATGCAAAAACATATATTATGCTTGAGATAATTTTTAGAGCTCAACTTTGTCCTAAGGATATTAAAGAAAATTAGAAAAAAAATTGAGTAAAAGTGTTTTGCTTGTAACTAAAACAAAACCTATTCAAACTTTTATTATGCATGATAAATGTATTTATTTCTTTAATTCATCATATCATATATATCCCTTTTTAAAAATATACAGCTATATCATAGAATTGCTAGATTTAAAAAGACCTCCAACACGATCAGATCTTTCTTGAGGCTTGATTAGATGAACTATGTAAGATCAGACTGCATATCCTAAAAAAATTGAGAGAACTGAATGTCACAAAACTTTTTACTAGTGAGAATGTTTTTCCATATAATTAAACTAATGCAACATAAAATCCTGGTTTTTAATTAAATTATTTTTATTGTTAAAAGATAGAGAACTAGTTATCAACTTCTGTTCATTTCTCTTGTTCTCAAGAATGAGGGAGATTTTGTTCTTGTCTCTTGCCCAGTGATAAATGGGTGTGTTTGCTTTTTTGTTGTTGATTAGTTTGAGTTCTCTGTAGATTTTGGTTAGCAGCCCTTTGTTGGCTTTGTAACATGCAAATGTCTTTGCTCATTCCAAATGTTGTCTGTTTGCATTAATTGTTGTGTTCAAGTTGTTTATTGGTTTGTGCAAAAGCTTTTTAGCTTGATTAAGTCCCATTTATTTATTTTTGTTGTTGTTATAATTGCCAATGGAGTCTTCTTCATAAAATCTTTCTCTAGGCTGATATCAGCAAGAGTTTTCCCCACGCTTTTTGCTAGAGTTTTTAGTGTTTTGTGTCTTAGATTTAAGTCATTTATCCACCATGACTCAATTTTTGAAAGTGGTGAGAAATGTGGAGCTAGTTTCAGTTTTTTTACATGTTGTTATCCAGTTCTCCCAGCACCATTTATTGAATAGGAATTCTTCCCCCACTGTATGCTTTTGTTTGAAGATCAGATGGTAATATGAGGCTGGTTTCATTTCTAAGCTTTTTGTTCTATATATCTATGTCTCTATTGTTATGCCAATACCATATTGTTTTGATCACTATAGGCTTGTAGTATAACCTGAAGTCTGGTAAAGTGATGCCCGAGATTTGTTTTTATTTCTAAGACTTGCCTTGGCTATGTGGGAATTTTTCTGGTTCCCTATTACAGAAAAGAACTATTTTTTTCAATTTCTTCAAAGTATGATGCTGGTAATTTAGTGGGGGTTGCATTAAATCTGTAGAAAGATTTGGGGTAGTATAGACATTTTAACTATGTTGATCCTTCTCAGCCAAGAGCATAGTTAGGTTTTTCTGTTTGTTAGTCTTATGCTATTTCTTTTCTCAGAGTTTCAGACAAATGGCCTACAAACACATGAAAAAACTATCATTGTCTCTAATCATCAGAGAAATGCAACTTAAAACCACCTTTGAGATGTCACCTAAGCCAGAGAGAATAGTTCACATCACAAAGTCCCAAAGTTACAGATGTTGGCGTGGATGTGGAGAGTAGGGAACCCTTTTACACTGTTTGTGGGACTGGAAACTAAGATAGCCTCTTTGGAAAGAAGTATGAAGAATCCTCAAAGAGCTAAAAATAGACCTTCATTTGATTCTGCGTGCCCATTAGTAGGCATCCACCCAGAAGAAAAAACTCACTTTACCATAATGACATGGGCACTAGAAAGATTACTGCAGCTCAACCCACAATTCCCAAGAATTACTACAGCTCAACCCAATTGCCTATCAACCCATAAATGGATAAATAAACTGTGGTATATTTATACCATGAAATACCATTCAGCTATAAAGATATGAAGACTTTACATCTTTTGTATTTACCTGGATGGATTTAGAGAATATCCTTCTAAGTAAAGTATTATAAGAATGGAAAAGCAAGTGTCCAATGTACCTAATACTAATATGAAACCAATAAACAAACAGCTACACTCCCACATGATAGAAAAATATTAAATTAAATTGGAGGGTGATTGGTAGGCTCCTACCTAATGGACACGATATAAGGATGTATGACAGACTTCTTGGGTGAAGGGCTCAGCTACAACTTGAACTTTAACTAACAAATGCAAATAATGTAACCTAATTATTTATATGCTCATATTAATATGAAATTAAGAAAAGAATGAAGGAGAAAAAATATTCCTCAAGTGGGTTCTTGATCTAGCAAGGCAATAAAGTGTTATTAGTTAAAAATGTATTTTAAATGTTTCACCAGAAAAATCTAAGTATCTGAGGTAATGAATGTTTTACTTAACTTGATTTAGTCATTCTGCATTGCACACACATATTAAAACATCATGTTGTGCACCATAAATATATAATTTTTGCCAATTAATAAAAAAAAATCTTTGGTTATTTAGCCTTTATGAACCTGTGCTTCTTTTCCTGTAAAATAATCAATAATGCCTTCTTCAAAGGCTGCCTATGAGGAGGAACTGAAATCATCATGAATGCAAAATATTTAGCACTCACTTAAGGATATTGTAAACATTTTAAAAAATGTATGCTAACTCAGGTGGTAACTGTGGCTCAAAGTAGTAAGGCGCCAGCCCCATATACCGGAGGTGGTGAGTTCAAACCTGGCCTTGGCTAAAAACTGCAAAAAAAAAAAAACAGTATGCAAATTCTTATTCTCACCATAGGAAAGTCTAATATTTAACTTTCGTCTCTTCTCTTAAAAAAGTGCATGTAATTGAAAGTTGATTACATCAGTCTCAAGAAATGAGAACTTGATATTAAAATGCTAAACATTTAACATTCATCTTTGAAAAAGAATAAAAGAAAATAATTGAAGTTTTGAGTTTTAGTTTTTGCAAATTTCTATAGTGTGAATATTTAAATCGTGGACATTTTCAGACTACCAGCATGATGCCTGAAAAGGCAGTTACTAATGCAATTTAGTCACTTGTGCTTGAAGAACTGCTTAATCGTATCTCTCACACAGAATTGGTATATGCATTTGGCACATTACAATTTATTATTCATGAAATGTATTTTTCATCGGTTCATTGTTTATCATCCAATGTCAATTCCTTTTAGCTCTGAAATTTCAAATTCTGCTTCAAATTTCACCTTTGAAGTTGCAACTGACTCAGAACCTGCATTCACCCTAGTTGAGAATAACGGAGTAAAACACTGCATCTATTAAATGTCAGCTAGTCCTCACAGTAGCATGCTCTGTTACACATGTGATATGCATGTCTCTCTGTGTGTATACTCACTTTTTCATTGAATTCACACTCAGTTTAGCCTGTAACCAGCTAGTTCTATTAATAGCAAACATATTATATTGCAGAGAAAGTATGTATTTTATAGAACAGGCATATTCTAGAATCAAAGTAAAATAATAATAGTAATGTAAGTCAGCTAAGTCAGTATGTATTCCTTAGGCCAGAGTTAGTCTGTCCAGCACATATTGTGATATTACATCTTCTAATTCATGCACATATTAGCTATGAATTCAAAAATTCTCTAACAGATTTCCCTCTTTCTTATACATAAACATTATATATATATATACACACACACACTTGGCATGAGGTCTATTGATATATCGGTGTATCAAAAATTATCCCTTTTTAATATAATTGCTATGTATTTCTATTAAATAATTTTATACTTTCTTTTCGATCTATTTTCAATCATAGGATTATCAACATATCTGCTGTCATATTCATTCAAATATGATCATTTCCACATAGAAGCTAAAAATATGAAAATTTATTCAAATCCTTTCCCATCTTTCCAGATATAGGGAACCTGTGGCCTCAAGACCACCAGATCCCTGGACCAAATTGAATCCAAACTTCACAGAAAAAATCCTTTATTAAAATGATCTATTCTGTAAAATTTGAATTCATTAAAAAGACGACACCCAAGGATCCAGAAGGCCACATGTGATCCAAAGGCTACAGGTTTCATGGCCCACATTGACAAGTTCTCAGAGTGGTCCTTATTCTGAGTAATTAATGGAATAAATTAACTCTCTACTTAGTTGTTTGCTCCACAAGGATCAGGGCTTTTGAGCAATTATGATTTTTATATAGTATTACCCAAAAATATTTGTTGAATGAAGTCATTCACTCCCACATGATAGAAAAAGATATAGTCATTGATTTATCAATGACTGTAAGAACAATTTAAGAAACACAGGCCAATTAACTTGGGGAATAAAGGGCAAGATATTTTATTTGAAAGTTTTGGGGAATAAAGGGAAAGATATTTTATTTGAAAGTCTATCATGTGGGAGAAAGGAGATGTTCTCTTTGAACATTTTGGGCTAGAATTAGGATATGTGAATACAAATTATGATTGAATAATTTGACTTCAAATTATTAAAGTTAGGTGATTTTTTAATTATATTATCTCATTATATCCTGACAACAATTCTGTGAAGTAGGTGTCATACTCATTTTACCAATAAAAGTATTAGGCTCTGAGGTAATAAATTTCTCAATATACCAAGGTCATATAGTCACACAGGTTTAAAACCCAGTTCTCATTGATTCCTTTTTCCCTATCTTGTCCAAAAAGTCAAATTTCAACTGCAGGGGACATTTGGTTCAATCAGTTTACTAAACAACCATTTATTATATATAAATATGAGCCAAGAGTCAAGCTAGGTTCTTAGCATTTAGGAGAGAGAAACCAGTTTTCTTATTAGTAAAATGTAGTTAATAAAAGTACCTAGTACTTTGTAGAGCTGTTATAATGATTAACTATTATACACATCAAAGTACTAATTAAACAAGATAAGCAGAAATCATGAAAAGTGCAGAGATGGAAAGAAAGGCTTACTATGAGAAGTTATAATCGAGATACCTAATTTAGATTGTGTCAGGGGAAATTTATCTAAGAGGGTGACATTGATGCTGATCCTGAAAGACAAGTATCATTTGGCCAGGGACAGATGGAGAGAGGAGTCCTTATGCACACACACTGTGCGCAGAGCCCCGACCACTGGAGTGGGATGGACAAGAGAGAATCAGTGTGGATCAGGATTATACAGCAAGTACTGTCAACTTTCATCCAATCCTAAGGATCAGTGTTCCCCATGTAAGTCTATAAAACTTAGTGGTTCTCAACCTCCCTGATGCTGTGGCCCTTTAATACAGTTCCTGTGGGTCGCGACCCACAGGTTGAGAACTGCTGCAAATGTCATTGATATAACAATAAAGCAAAGTATACATAAATGTCCTGCTAGAAGCCAAGTTTATAACAAGCATGGCACCAAATAAGTATTTTCTAAAGAGTCAAAGTAGAAAAATATAGAAATCTGAAGAACTTAGAGTTTGGATTAATCAGTATTTTGAGTAAATTTGAATTCAATAGAATATCCTCTAGTGTGTCTTCCTAGCACTGAGGGACCTGAATTCAATACAATATCCTCCACCGTGTCTCCCTAGCACTGACAGTGACTGAGGGATCTGAATTCAATACAATATCCTCCAGCGTGTCTCCCTAGCACTGACAGTGACCTAGGGACCTGAATTCAATACAATATCCTCCAGCGTGTCTCCCTAGCACTGACCGACACCAAGTCAACACAATTAATTCCAGTTTCTAACCGAAGCACTCACAGTCACCGAGGGACATGAATTCACTTCAATATCCTCCACCCTGTCTCCCTAGCACTGACCGTGACCGAGTGAGCTGACGTCAATACAATATCCTCCAGCGTGTCTCCCGAGCACTGACAGTGACCGAGGGACCTGAATTCAACACAATATCCTCCAGCGTGTCTCCCTAGCACTGACAGTGACCTAGGGACGTGAATTCAATACAAAATCCTCCACTGTGTCTCCCTAGCACTGACAGTGAC